>JAXCGZ010005757.1:55000-80000 GCA_037179515.1 Halocaridina rubra
GCACATGTCATGGAGTGCATGAGGGGGCGTCTCTCTCTCTCTCTCTCTCTGATGATTGATTCGGTTTTACGTCTCGAACTCCTTTTCCTACTAACGGCTAGGACGGTTGCTTTCTTGTGAAGGACTTGTTTTGGCAGATGTAATCGTTACCCTGAGTGTATGCCCTCACTAACCTCAGTCCGTGACGGGGCGCAAACCCTCGACCTGCCGACACAGAGTCGTGGACGCTACCATTTAGCCACAGAGACTCTCTCTCTCTCTCTCTCTCTCTCTCTCTCTCTCTCTCTCTCTCTCTCTCTCTCTCTCTCTCTCTCTCTCTCTAAAAAAAAAAAAAAAAAAAAAAAAGTTTTGTTCTCTTTACGTACCCTTTATATATATATATATATATATATATATATATATATATATATATATATATATATATATATATTAGTTTTTTTAAGCATCGCCTTTCTACTACAGAAGATATGTGTTTACATTACAAGATATTTTTAATTTATTTCTGTCTACATATGTATGTATATATGTATGAAATCGACTTCCACTGGTATACTCTGTGGAGGTTTCATCGGAGATGTTAGTTAAGCTCTTATGAATTCGCATAATGACCTTGACGACATTCTAGTCCTTAAGAACCATTATTTAGTGCCAAGACTTGCGAATTTTGTTATTATTATTGTTGTTGTTATTATTATAATTATTATTATTATTACCCCCTGAGGGAGGGAGGCTAGAATACTTCCCCCATGCTCTCCTGCATGTCGGAAGAGTCAGCTATATGGGGCCGAGCGAGGGAGCTGGGAATCCCCTCTTTTGTATATTCTCTTCACAAAGAGCCGGAGTATTTTGTCTTGGCTCAGCCATTCCCCTTAAAGGGAGAATGGTTCCTGTATATAGATAATGATTTTTATTATTATTTTTATTATTATTATTATTATTATTATTATTATTATTATTATTATTATTATCATGATTATTGTTATAATTAGAATTAGTAGTAGTAGTAGTAGTAGTAAAAGCAGCAGCAGCATGCAACTCTTGAGCTTAAATATTCTGACGCTTGCAGATTTTGAAGTCTCTCTCTCTCTCTCTCTCTCTCTCTCTCTCTCTCTCTCTCTCTCTCTCTCTCTCTCTCTCTCTCTCTCTCTCTCTCTCACACACACACACACCACACACACACACACACACACACACACACTCCATCTATCTGTATCTCTATCAATCGATATCTATATAGATGTGTATGTTTATGTATGCTTGTGTTAGTGTGCATAAACATACACAGTATAGTTATGTGCATATAGCCATGTTGGCAATAATCATTATGTAATAGAGAAGCATGTGTGTATGTTTGTGATACTGCTAACGTGGAGTGAGTCATAATCTTCATCTCATGTATTTGAGAGGTCAAATCTCTCTCTCTCTCTCTCTCTCTCTCTCTCTCTCTCTCTCTCTCTCTCTCTCTCTCTCTCTCTCTCTCTCTCTCTCTTCTCTCAAGAAGCAAAATAAGGAGAAGAAGAATAATTCATTGGTTTAATGAAAAACAAACAAATTAATAAATTGTCTGCATGACCTTTGTTATTTGTTTTTGTCTGCTACCCAGACGCTGTCGTGTTTGCAAACATTCACGGGTGCATGCAAGAAACAAGGACCATAATGAGAAAGTTGATAACGACAAGTGAGAGAGAGAGAGAGAGAGAGAGAGAGAGAGAGAGAGAGAGAGAGAGAGAGAGAGAGAGAGAGAGAGAGAGCCAATCTTCGTAAACATGCATGACCCCAAGTCTTGCTATTTACAGCAATATTCAAGGAAGGAAATGAGGAGCGGAATTTTTTTTTTTTTTATTTTAGCCCCACTTGAATGAGAAAAGTAATACACGTTGCAGAATATAGTTGCTAGAAAGTATTTGTCATTACAATTATGAGGATATATTACTGATCACAGTATCGTGGATCATATATGATGTGTGAGACTTTTTTATGGAATATTGTAATTGTGCTCATTATATACCTTTGAGATTTTTCCCATTAAAATATATTAACTGGAGAATTAGATTAAAAGTTAGCATAGATAGATGGGTATTGCAGGTTAGAAATAGGCATATTAAGTGAGTGCGTGTGTTGAGTCTGTTAGAGAGAGAGAGAGAGAGAAAGAGAGAGAGAGAGAGAGAGAGAGAGAGAGAGAGAGAGAGAGAGAGAGAGAGAGAACCGAGTAGCTTATGTGACATATTTATAGGTGTTTACACACTTAAATATGGGTACACGTAAATTTACTCCATATTTTTTATGTTTTGATGTCTGTTTGATTTTTACTTCAATAAATGGAACGTTTAATGCTGATTGATTTTAACTTCAATATATGGAATGTTTAATGCTGAATATCTGCTGTTGTGATGCATACAGTATGTGTGATATTTAGCATAGGCTACAGCATATGCTGTAGGTCTTAAATTACCCTTCCCTTTACAGTCTGCCTTCTTCCTGTAATGTTTGATGTTTTAATTTCTTTTTGTAATGAAGAAAGTAAAGTTTGTTTGATTACCTGTTATTGTAAGGAAATCGTACCAATTCATACGTACTGAAATATTAGTTTATATATATATACATCTTATAATCGTCTGTCCCTTTCTTTTGCATATTTTCGTAACGTCTTTGTGTATATGTGACCTATATATTGGTTATTCATATATATATATATATATATATATATATATATATATATAATATATATATATATATATATATATATATATATATATATATATATATATATTTATATATATATTTATATATATTATATATATATATATATATATATATATATATTTATATATATATATATATATTTATATATATATATATATATATACTCATTTATATATATATATATATATAGTATATCATATATATATATATATATATATATATATATATATATATATATATATATATATATATATATATATATATATATATATATATATATATATATATATATATATATATATATATATATATAAGTTGACACATGTTGTTTAATACTATTTACAAATATTAAGTAAAATAAGTTACAGTTTAATGTGGAGAATGAAGATGTTAATTAATGAGAGTTTACATAGTTGCGGTTACCGTTGGGGTATGTTTGTTAATGCTCTGCATACCTTCACGTTTTGCGGTAGCGGTTGGTGGGTAGTACAGGTGAGAGGAAGCTTTAGAAAACCTCTCGCCTTTGCCAAGTTTTCTAAGACGGGGGAAGAAGAAGAGTGAAGTTTATACCAGGAGATGAAAGGAGAAAAGAGAAAGAATACCGAGAAGATGAGAAGATTGGGTAAATGTTTGCATGAGGAATATAGGATAGGAGACTATGAATAGATGGATTGATAGATGGATAGATAGAGAGAGAAAAAAATATAACAGAGAAATGTATGTGAGGGGAGGGATTAGAGATTAGAGGAGAGACTAGATATGCTTGGAAAGCGAGAAGGATCTTGTAAATTATTATTTTATTTTATTAATTTATTGCGCCAAGGCGTCAGACATTACATGAGTTCATACAAATAATGCTTCAAATGGATATAAAATCAAGAATTGAACATGGTTTACAGGGAGGTGTACATATTGATAAAACATTGCTGCATACTAACACACAACTCACAGAATGGCAGCACAGAGTACATTATATGCAAAAGTAAAGATCATTAACCCCCTGAACCACATGTAAAGTTGAATAACTGTATATTGTAAGATTAGATTAGGTCCCTGGAGTTACTCTTCTTTACAAGATCCCATGAGAATAGAGAGTAACAGTTTGTATGGGAAAGATGGATTTGCTAGCGATGAGAGAGAAAATAAAATGTAGCTGGTTATGCTAGGGAAAGAAAAATGTTGGAAAGATGAGAAGATAAGGTATAAGTTTGTACGCCTAGGATGAGGTTGATGACGATGAAAGAGACTACAATTAAAATAAAGAAATTTATACTAGGAGAAACAGATAAAAAGAAAGATGAGTGTGAGAAAAATGGACAAACAGAATAGACGTTTGTATTTGAAGGATGGGATAGGAGGCGATAAGAGGGGAAAATATCACATGGTGTTATGAAAAGGGAAAAATGAGAAGAGTTGGAGAATTGGAAAGATGAATACACAGTGTAAAATCCCATCTTAATAAAGATGGGATTGGTGTGTCGTAGGACTTTTGGGCTAGGGTCAAAGGTAACGTTGAACACACTCTCCAGAGTGTGATAGGATGAGGCCTACGATTAAGATGTGTCACGAAGATATATAGCGGGTCCCGTGAGACTTGGCATCTGGCGTATTTCATAGCTCAAGAGGGTGAGAGATGTAAACCAGTCCTTTATTCCCCATACCACACAGAAACCCTTGTCCTAAATGTGAAGTACAAGCCCGGGGGAGATACCCAATGGCAATAGGCTATTACCACCCACTCCTTTGCAATAGGCTCGTTGGATTAGCCCCTCCCCTAAATAGGCGGGAATCCACTTCGAACCTGGAGTTGATTTGCCAAGTTGGATGTCAAGCCACGCCTTCCCCTCAGGGTATTTCAAGAACCACCCAAGGCAGAGTGAGTTGAGTTAGAGACCGGGCCTTGCCAGCAGCAGAGCTAACACAGTACAGCTGAGTTAGCCTCCCCCTCTTGGGGGTAGGACTCAGGGATTAGTCGTGACAGGAACTGTAGTAATAGGAGCTCTGAGTACCTAGATGTTAAAATAAGAATAAACTATGAATAAGAAGATGTCTTTCACCAACCACGCTACCATAAGTATAAGTATACAACGTAAGGAGGCAATTATCCTACGAAGTGGTGTCTTAAGAGGGGATAAATAAAAGCTTTACGTCAGTGGTGGACAGCTCGGGATCAATCCACGCCGACACTTTACCGAAGAGAAAGAAGAAAAAAAAAATAGAAGTATAAAAAAATATATAGCATCTATGGAAGAAAAGTACAAGTGAAGAAACTTCAAGACGCTTACCAGCAGTGAGAGAGTGACGCCGAGAAAGTCAGAGCTCCCCCTTCACTTACAGTATCATATTATGAGATCCAGCCACTCTCCCCCGCCTCCGTATTGGCAAGGCCCCTCCCCAGCAGTAAAAGTATCAACGAAAGTATTTATGGAAGATACCGTCGCACTGAGCCAAAGTGTGACCGCGGCATTGAGTGAAAATGCCCATTACAAGAAGTATAAGTTGCCGGATCCGACCAAGAAGACGGCGATTCGTCGATTTTACTCGAAGAGAAGAAGGAGAACCCTCTCCTTCCTTGCCTTCTGCCATGAAGTTCTTCAGGACCACCTCCTTAAAATAGCTAAGTACTTGTGATCTGTATCCAGTGAGTAATGGGACAATTAGTAAAAGAAATTGAGGTCGGTGGACGCCGCCATTTTATCTTGTAGTTATGCTTTGACTCAGCCAACCCGCCTATAAGGGGTGTGGCGCTTAATAAGTTGATAAAAGTAGAATTTCTGTACCCATTACTAACATGGATAATTTGTACTAATAGCTATAAGCAGTAATAAACTCCATTTTTGTTATAATTTGAGTAATATAAAGAATTTGTGTTGGAAGTGCGTTCCATTTATTTGTATTAATGCTTAGATTGAATTTTAAGAACGCGAATGTATCGATTTTTAATTGAAAAATTTAATGCACGTGAAATCACTGTTACAGTATATTAATTTCTTAAGTGTAAGAATTATAGTGAGTAATATACTTGAATCTGCTTTTAAGGTTTTACTTAGAACACGTGTGGTTTTCGAGAAAGGAATGTGGAAGTGACCATTCGATCTCCCAACCTCGTTATTATGAATATGTAGTAATTGTACCGAGCTTTGATATTTTAAAGTACGTGTAAAATCATTTTTATATAAATTTCTTAAAGCGTATGAAATCGAGTGTTAAGATTGCGCCTGTTTTCAAGGTTCTTTCTTTTTTGTTTGTTTTTTTTATCCGCGGGAGTAATGTTTTAGCGAAAGAAAAACATAAATGACGGATTGTTTTTTAATGTTGTTATGACGAAGGGATTAACATTACGATACGTGTGTGGCAGTTTATTTTTGAAGAATAAGAAGTTTTGTGATATTGTTTAGAGATGAGCTTTTTTTATTTCGCGCTATGCAGGCGAAAGTAAGAGTAAATTAGAGTAATTCGTGCTGTCCTAGAATAGGGAAGGTTTTTCAGTGTCACCCTAATGTAGCTTCAAGGGAGTAGAATGTTTGTTTGTTCGTTAGAATGGGACCTAGGACTGGTGAGGAAGTCTGTGACCGTGCGGCCCAACCGGGATTTCACCCTTACGCTTCTTACAACCAACGTTGTAAATTAAAGGGAATTTTATAGAAAGGGGACGATTGTTTTGTAAGTGATGCAGCGAGTGAGGCAGAGAATGAGTATGAATGACCGGGGGTATAATGGGGGGTTGCTCTAGGGGGTGAAATCGCGGAAAGCACCGTTAGGAAGCATGATTGGGGAGTCTGCGAGGATCGTTCCCCTGCTCCGCCAGGTCCTTCTGCATGCCATATCAGAGTGTATTTATGGGAGGTGATGCGCTGTTGCAATATCTAGTGAGGAATATGGATGAGAAGGTAATTCTCCACCTGCCCAGATATGGTTGAAATGCCGAGTTTGTTTTATTTTTGTTTTGTCCCCTACTCCGCCATTGAGATTATTATTCGATTTCCGAGAGATTCCAAGATAGATGTTACGTGATAAAGGACGTGAATCTATGAATGATTCTTTATTTTCTTTGCTAGCTGCAGTATATACATTATTTGTCTGAAGAGATATGTTAGATTGATAAAGTAAAACTTTGCGAGTTTTAGCCATGATAATGTTTTATCAAAATTATTTCGGCTTGGTCATAAAGAAAGAGTGAGAGCTGACGCGAAATGACAACAAGGATGTTACACAGCTGTATCCCGTATTTGAGAGAGCAGATATAAGTCAAATTCGAGATAGTAAAAGAAGATATATATTTTATGTTTGAATTGTTTATGTACAACTCCGTACGAGATTTTGAAGTTTAATCAAAATGCATTCCTTACTGTTGATAATGAAATATACTTTTTGTTTTTATTATTGCATACACAGAGATAGACTTTTTATATTCATAGATACCCGTTTTTGTTATAGTTCTTTTTGTATTGAAGAAATCTTTAAAATCTTACTTAAAGGATTCTGAAAAGATTATCTAGAGATAACCATGGTTAATCCCTAGCATTTTCATGAATTTTAGATTACAATCGGGCTAATTAAAGATAACTGAGATTATTAGAGATTATTTGCTGAGTTTTAAAGTTAAAATTAATGACACTTAAGTCCTTTTTAAGAAGTTGTTAAGAAAAAGATATTTGTACTTTTGTTGATAGTAGCAGGGATACTGTCACATATGATTTTAGTTTTTTTGCTTTAATTTCATCAGTGTGTGTGCTTCGACTTAACCCTCTGATTTATAGCATGAAAAGAGAGAGATTGTCATTATAGACAAGGATGTGTATGCTGTTACAGTAAAGTCCTTATCAAGATTAAACAGAGAGGAATGGATTTATGCTTCGACAGTTCTGCAGTTGTACACTAAGTTCTTTTTGCTTTTGTTTTTGTTAATGAGGGAATGAGAACAGCCGCTGACAATAAACGTAAGACTCTATCGATAGTCATTGCTAACGTTTGTTCACGTTCAATTGTTTATTTATTTTATTATTAGAGATACTCTGCGATAATTTTTTATTTTCAGTACAAGTAAAAGACAGAGGCCCATCTCAGCTGACTTGTGAGTGGAAACCGCAACGTATTTCACGGTCGCCCAGTCTCTCTCTCTCTCTCTCTCTCTCTCTCTCTCTCTCTCTCTCTCTCTCTCTCCTACCTTTCACTCGACTCTGAGCCTGACAGAGGCTCCGTTCAATGCTAAAAGAATGTAGCCGTCTTTGACTTTTTTGTGTGTGTTTTTTCCAGCGAAGCTAGGCGATAATTGTGCCTACATTTTATTTCAGTTGATAGATTGTTGCATGCTGTTATTGCATAAATACTGATAAGATATCGGTAGCACCGCCATTTGCATAAAATATTTTAACCACATGGCGCAACTGTTTAGAGCATAAATAGAACTCCCATTGACAAATTGTGGAGCCAGCAAGTTGCCACTTATGCTATATATATATATATACATTGATTATTGACAGCAGGAATTTGAATATTAAAGGAGACTGTGTTAGAATAAGCATCACTATGAAATATAAGTATAGAACTCTGTTCTTACTTCTGAATATCAGTCTCCATTGTATATATATTGATATTTTTGATTTAGTATATTTATTTTTATTGTTTATTATTCTTATTTTTAGATCATGATTATTAGTAATGTTAATATGTTGACTGATATTGTTGCTATCTCTCAATGGCCTGTTGCTAATTATTATTTTTGAAATGAAATCAGCAGTAACTTGATGATTTGTATCTTTTATCTGAATTCATACTTGATGTTACTGTAGCCACCGCTAATAAGAATGTTTCTTTAGTGGCTTTTCTCAGCATTTAATGATTGTTCTTTTTGACATTTATAGTAGAGTAATGCTATGTAGCAGTTGCTAAGTCCTAAGTATCTTGGAATAATAATCTAGTTGTGTAGACACATACCTTCCATTACCACCCTATTCCTAGGCAGCCCCGACCTGCAAGTTCTAAAAGTCTTTAGATTTTGTCCGTCAGACAAGTCCCTAGTGCCCATTGAATAGAGATTGCAATCACTTGCAGTTGCAGGGGAGGCAAAGTATAGCCTCGATTACCAACGTATGGCCATTGTTGGTACCCAGAAGTCATAGGGAACCTTTCTTGTAACTGTAGTAGTGACATAGGTTCAAACTTTCATCCCGCGATCTACTTCGAAGGTACGTGTGGAGGACCGTACAGGAAGAGAAACGCTGTGACGTTGCAGGTCTCCTGCGTGGGGGTCTTAGTCAAGATCGGCCGAGGGCGGGACGAGGAAGCCGGGCTGGAAGGATTAGCGGGATGGGCCCAGTCCTTGTCCTTTTTTGTTTTGCCTAACCGAGTAACGGAGATATGGCAACAAACCTGGGCCTGCAGCGAGGACGGCGGGGGAGTGAAAGCGAAAGAATCCCCGAGGGAAACCGTGGAATCGCACCTAGCAAGAATTCATGAGCAAGAGACAGAGAAATTAAAAGTCGTCCTAGACAGAGAAATTAAAAGTCGTCCTAGGCAGAGAAATTAAAAGTCGTCCTAGACAGGGAAAACAAAAGTCGTCCTAGACAGAGAAAAAATAAAAGTCGTCCTAGACAGAGAAAAAATAAAAGTCGTCCTAGACAGAGAAATTAAAAGTCGTCCTAGACAGAGAAAAAATAAAAGTCGTCCTAGACAGAGAAAACGAAAGTCGTCCTAAGACAGGGAGGACAGTCCTAAAAGAATAAAAGTTTTAAACTACTTTAAAAACCCAGGTAATCTTGATGAAATCCCAGAAACAAGGAGATCCCCATACGTGTCATAACTGTAGTAAAAAGAGAGGAAAAGAAACGCAGAAATATTTTAGAATATTTTAATAATACCTTTAGAAGCCACGTAAATGAGAAAGAAAAATAATCCCTATACATGTCCAAACTTCAGTGAAGAGAGAAAGAAGGGTATTTAAAAAAATCCCTTATTGGTTAATTAAAATTACCTCCGTATTAGAACTGAAAAAAAATGGGAAAGAAAATGTCCCCACCATCTGTTGTGCTAAAAAAGGAGACAAAATATTTTTATTTTTATGTTTATTTTTTTTGTTTTGCTAGCTTTAAGATAATTTTAAGCGAAAACTCAGAGTCTCCCTTAAATATAGTGTTGAGTAAGTGCCATTGATAAAGTGTATGATTTGAACTAAGATTAATAAGTTATTTTCTGCTTAAATAATATTAGTGTTCTGTTTTAGCATTATTATTATTTGAATTATGATTTAATCTTTAGATTCATTAAGTTTTTATGTTAAGTGGTCTCTGAATAGTAATTGCATATAAGGACGATAAATATTTTGACTTTACACACAGTCAAACATGTTTTGTTTCAGGAGTAGTTTTTAAGGCTTAATTTTAAGACAAATCAATGCCCCTAATAATGATAGGAATAGAATTTATGAAGGTAAGGTCTCTTATAGAAATTACTGTTGATGTTATAGTCTATTGCATTTTACATGTTTATACATGCTAATACCCTACTTAATTGTTTGCTAATGTTCTAAATGAGTCATAATCCTACTGTAATTAACTCAATTTTGTCTTTTAAAGAAACGAGAGAAGTAGATGAATTAATGTTTTGATTTAAACTGACTTTTTGATCTTAATTAATGTTTAATATTAGTTTCACACTGGAATTATGTTGTTTAAATATAAGAATATGTTTGTATTTCAGATTTCCAACAAGGAAATAGACCCTGCATGCTCTAGTTGTCTGTAGAAGTACTATATATATGTTATGTTTGTGTAATTTGTATAGGGTTCATAGAAATAGGATTTCTTAGATGATAACTTAAATAATTCGGCCCCGTTTTTATTGTAAACAAATGTTAGTTAGGATGATGAAACTGAAATAAGAGATATTTCAGTGTGGTGGGGAGGGATGTCGTAGGACTTTTGGGCTAGGGTCAAAGGTAACGTTGAACACACTCTCCAGAGTGTGATAGGACGAGGCCTACGATTAAGATGTGTCACGAAGATATATAGCGGGTCCCGTGAGACTTGGCATCTGGCGTATTTCATAGCTCAAGAGGGTGAGAGATGTAAACCAGTCCTTTATTCCCCATACCACACAGAAACCCTTGTCCTAAATGTGAAGTACAAGCCCGGGGGAGATACCCAATGGCAATAGGCTATTACCACCCACTCCTTTGCAATAGGCTCGTTGGATTAGCCCCTCCCCTAAATAGGCGGGAATCCACTTCGAACCTGGAGTTGATTTGCCAAGTTGGATGTCAAGCCACGCCTTCCCCTCAGGGTATTTCAAGAACCACCCAAGGCAGAGTGAGTTGAGTTAGAGACCGGGCCTTGCCAGCAGCAGAGCTAACACAGTACAGCTGAGTTAGCCTCCCCCTCTTGGGGGTAGGACTCAGGGATTAGTCGTGACAGGAACTGTAGTAATAGGAGCTCTGAGTACATAGATGTTAAAATAAGAATAAACTATGAATAAGAAGATGTCTTTCACCAACCACGCTACCATAAGTATAAGTATACAACGTAAGGAGGCAATTATCCTACGAAGTGGTGTCTTTAGATGAGATAGCTAAAACCTCTACGTCAGTGGTGACACTCGGTGGGATACTATCGTACAAAGTGGTATCAGAAGAGGGGATAAATAAAACTCATATGTCAGGTGGCGTTGAGAGGGTAAAAAATAAACTGGAAAATATTATATAAGGAGAAGAAAAAAGGGTTCCGGTTTTACGTCACAGATTCCTTTCTCTACCAAGGGCTAGGACGGTTGCTTTCTTGCGAAGGACTTGTTTCGGCAGATGTAATCGTTACCCCGAGTGCATGCCCTTGCTAACCTCAGACCGTTAGAGGCGCGAACCCTCGACCTGACTCCTCAAAGTCGCGGACGTTACCGATTGAGCCACGGTGACTACTAGGGAAGAAAAGAGGGTATATGAAGGAAATGTTAGGAACAGGGTAGAGAGAGAGGAAAAGTTTCTTTGTCAGGGATAGGATAGGTGGTGAAGAAGTAGCAATATGTAAAATGAAGGAGCTCCTTATATGGGAGTAAAAATGGAAAGATGAAGAGATGTTGGGAAGATCATATTGGCTAAAAGTGTGTATGTGAATGATGGGATATGGGAGGATGAGAGACGAACACATAAAATGGAAGAGATTATAAGATGGAAGGATAAAACGAAAGATAAAACACGTGTGGTGAAGAAGACTATCAAAAACCCATACATGCAAAGGATGGCATTGGGGAAGACGTGACAGAGAAGTCTTATTGGTTGAAGTTATACGAGGGGACGATAAAAGGGGAGAGGAAAATACGTATGAAAGTTGAGATTGGGGATGATTAGAATGTAATAGATGGAGTATGAAGGAGAAAAGGCACACACAAAGGGGAATAACAAGAAAAACAAATCAGGTTGACAGGTAATTATTTAGGTAGGATAATAGATATTTCCCCCCCCCACACACACACACACACACATAGATAGATAGATAGATAGATAGATTGAGAGAGAGAGAGAGAGAGAGAGAGAGAGAGAGAGAGAGAGAGAGAGAGAGAGAGAGAGAGAGAGAGAGAGAGAAAATAATGAATTATTTGCTACAAAACACGTCTCTATATATATATATATATATATATATATATATATATATATATATATATATATATATATATATATATATATATAGAGAGAGAGAGAGAGAGAGAGAGAGAGAGAGAGCGAGCGTAGTAATTTATATATTATAAACCTCACATTATAATCACCTGTTCAGTGCTGCAGCAGCCACTCAGTGAATCGTTCAGGGCTTTAATAAATCATATATTATCGATATATAAAGGGCTCGATGACTCTTTATATTAATAATTTATTATATAGTCATCATCCAACACTGCCTATAAATTCAGTTATGTTTTCGTAACCGGTAATTTGGGCTGGTTTACTCGCATGGTTTTATTTTGGGCGGCCTAGGTGCCGGGTGACTAGTTGATTGCCAATAGGATACTGGGTAGTTCCCATCATGGTCATTACCCCGCCCTTATTATAATCGACCACTGTAATAATTACATGTGCAATTTATGAGTTATAATTACCTTTGTCTTAATTATTAATTACCTTATATTACAAAAACTTTATTGCCTAAACAGGAATTACCAGAAAAAAAATGAATACCTATTGAGAGTGGCTGTGGAAGACTTTTTAACAGGTTAATCGAACAATGAGTTTTGCTGCATACCGAATCCCCGGGTCTTTAAGGTACTGTTTCTTCATTGATCTCACATATTTAATAATGTAATCACTTAACCTGATGAGTTAGCAGGGTTTACCCTGCGAGAGTCTCCACTGTCTTATCCTATGTATCCGCCGGGTGTAGATTTGCTGACTAAATATAAGGCAGTTTTGACTGAAAAGCAATAATAATAATAATAATAGTAATAATAATAATAATCATAATAATATAATCATTATTATTAATTGCTATTATTATCATCATTATTATTATTATTAATTGATATTATTATCATTATTATTATTACTGTTGTTATTATTATTATTATTATTATTATTATTATTATTATTATTAATCTTATTAGTATTATTGTAATAATAATAATAATAATAATAATAATAATAATATAGAATACAGTGGCTCTATATTTGTGGTTTTTCATCTGTATTGTTTTTCTATGCAAGTGTCATATCTCAGTATAGTATTGATCATTATCAAATACCTACAGAAATTCAATACAGTATTGTGTTTTTCACCTCTTTCCACATTATAAATTTGAGGTAAACCACTGTTGGAAGCAACGGAGAACCAAGGCATTCTGTGGGCGGGGAGATGATCTAAATTTGATCTCTTTGTATAATTTCGAAGAAGAAGAATCATGATCGGATTCCAAGGACCAGGTACAGAATTAGCTTTGTGAGATGATGTATAGGGTCACGTGACAATCCGAGCAGTGTTACCAACTTTGGCTCACACAGTGGTCTCTTCTGCTACTTCTAAAGATATTAGTGCTTTTGCTTTATTTTTTAATATAATTTTTACCTTTTTTCTAGCAGTGGGTTTGATATTTAAAGTAAGATAAAAATTCCTTTTTATTTGAGGAATATCGTTTAATCTTTAGTGGCAGTACTTCTCAGTGATAGATTTTTAAAGGAAATTAGAATTTTAGTGAAATGTTGTAGATAGTCTTAGAAGGAAGATGCAAACCTGTTGACCCAAAATATGAAGTTTTTGTTAACGATTTTTGGTTGTTTAAGATGATTCGTTTTATATTTTATAGACCATGTTACAAAAATAGTTCCCGTCAAAAACTGTTAACATTATAAAATAATTATAAACTTTCCGCCCCCACTGGGTCAGTTGTAGATACAGTGAGGCTGTTTCTATAGAGGTACTTAAGCAAGACTTTCTCAAAATGGGGTTCAGATTCCTCCAAGAACAGTATTTATTTATATTTCTTTTACTGTTTCTTGTAGCTTTTTTTTTTTTATCCCTCTGAAGGAGAGGGTAAAGAATACTTCCTCCAAGTTCCCCTGCGTGTCTTATAAGTCGACTAAATGGAGCTGGCTAGGGGACTGGGAATTCCCTCCTCTGTATTTTCTTCCCGCATAGTCAAAATCTTTTGCTTTGACTCAGAGTCACCTCTCTTATAAGGGGGAATATGGCTCTTGTATATAGATATAGTTTCCTGTATACTTATAAATTGCGATCTTAATCATTGTTCAGTAGGTTTTTCCCCTCATGTGTTCTTTTCAGACTCCCCTCACATCTCCCCTTTTCTTTGGTTTTCTCTCCTCCTTTTATCTTATTTAAGGCTTTTCATCTTCGTGTGTGTGTGTGCGCGCGTTTTTTTTTTTTTTTTTTTTTTTTTTTTTTTTTTTTTCACACGTCTGTAATGAACTCTTATCTCTCTCCCAGAGCCATTATGTTCCTTTCCAGACTTTTACCTCTTCCTCCTCTTGTGTATATCTTCTCTTCATCTTTGCGCATGAAGTGTGGATCCACTCTCTATCTTGTTATCAGAGACTTATTCCCATCTGTTATTTTCATGTTTCCCCATTTTCTTCTCAGTCCTTTATCACCTGTTCTCATATTTTATCTGAAGATTTTTTCCTCTCCGTTTTCTTTCGCAAATTTATTTTATTTTTTTCATTTTTTCATGTTCTAATTTTGGATACAGAAATTCACGTGTGCATGCGTGTAAGTATGCATACACAGGTACAAACACATATTTAAGGAATTCGGTAATAGTTATTGTATGGAAATAAGGATCCATTTTGCAGTAAATCATTACAAATGGATTCTCTCTTATATTTCCGTTTGCTCTCAACAATATATGTTATCATTAACAAAAAAGTTATTGTCACTTGTGCTTCATTTGTTTACTTCAAATAAGAAGCTTTTATTTGTTTGCCTTTTAGATGATTATTTTGCGTATGTGTGTGTGTGTGTATGTGTGTATGCGTTCAGTAGCAGTCAGTCTTACTATAAAAGCGGAATCGTAATATGGGCTAATACAATTACACTCACTTGCGATATATATATATATATATATATATATATATATATATATATATATATATATATATATATATATATATATATATATATATATATATATATATATATATATATATGTAACATTTTCTCACCTTCTTGGAAGGGATAAAGACTGTGTGCTTGTTACTTTTCGTATGGTAATCTATGCATACTAAACAGGCTCAGTGATTACCCCATTTGATGTGTGGTTTATTAGTGAAACATTGTCTTCAGGCACTCAGTGGTTCTCTTACATACATATTGTGCTATGTAATTTTTAACGTTCAAACTGCCTTTATTAGTGACGTAATGTACTTGTGACGTTATCTTACTTCTCAGCGTTTCTCCATTGTAACAATTTTTCTCTGTAGCGTGAACTCTCCTGCCTTAAAACTCAGTGACAAAGGCTGCAGAGTGGTCATTAGGTTGAGATACGGCCAAGATTACGGCAACAGAATCATAAGTAATTACGATTACGATAAGGTGCCTAAAGACACACTACACAGGATTGCAGGTTTGATAATAACGCCACGGTCATTTTTCCTTCCTTGTTTTTTTTTTTTTTCCCCTCTGTGGCACTTGGATTTTCATGTCTTCATTTTACAAAAACATCGAATAGGGTTTGAGAAGTTTTTATCTTTGTGATTTTGGTTAATGTTAACGAACAAGAAAATGTTACAAATGTATCTTACATTTTTGTTTCTTTGTCTCATATAACTTTTGTTTGTTTTGTTAGAAGTATACGAGTGGACTGAGATTTTTTTTTTTTGCTATAATATATATATATATGACAGATGGGCGGATAATTATCTAATAGTAAGAGCCAGTGTTAGAATTTTTTCTCAGATTTTTCCTCAGCCCCAATAATATTTGTATCTTCATTTTGCCAAAATTCATGTAGAATTTGAGAATTTACTTGCTTGATTATTTTGTGATATTTACTCAAGAGAGATGGCGGATAGCTATATAATAAGTAGAAAAAATGATAGAATTTCAGTTTGACATTAAAACTATGAGCATTGATTATTTTCTTAATCACTCACAAGCTAATCTTTGTCCTGTTGAAGAAAAGAGTAATGGAATCCCTTCGAAGAACAGTCAGCGTTAATAGAATATAAACACTTCCTTTCATATGTAGAAATCTCTCTATTTATTTTTAATTTTCTATTTATAAATTATATATTACTATTTATGAAGCTTTGTGTTTTTTTATCTTTAGAGTATATTTGACATGTTTTAGTAATGATAGCACAGGACAGTCTCAGTTTATTATATAGAAACACTGAGTTAGAATCACTATTTTCTTTATATATTATAAAATAGGTTAAACCTGGTATTATAGAATAAAAGAATTTTAAAAGGCATAGAGCAATAATCAGAGTTAATATAACAAACATACTTTATTATTTGTTTTAAATTTTTTTAACCAAGCCCCTCTCCAATCACGTGGACCCAGTGATCTCAAGGCATTAGCTGAATAATCAGGCAGACCTATAGCTACCAAAGGATAAACTAAGTTTTCTTAGTTATTTTTTGGTTACGTTGAGTCGAATTTCTTATTCGAAAGCGTATTTGACCGGCACGTAAGCATTTGCACACAGTAGCTCCATAAACTAGATTGCAAAATGGTCCCCCAGCAGGTAGTAACGGGTATTAGCAGGGCACCCAAAGTCATGTTTAACAAGGGTACGTCAGACGAGGCTCCTTGTATTTATTATTCATAGATGTAAGTGCCTTTGAATGCGCAATCACTTAAAAGTTTTACTAATATATATGATATTTTTGGGACCGCGGTAGTGTAGTGGTGGAATACTCCACTCAGGAGGTGCCACACCCGCAATGGAGTTCATCGCGGGGCGTTAGAAAGGGCATTAATTCTTCATTCCCCAGCTCCAATCTGTCTGTTCAAACATCAATAATGGAGAATAATAGTGCCTCATAAATAAACGAGGAAAATTATTTATGAATTTTCGTGGTATTGTAACACAGCGAATATTTTCATTTACTTATTTTTGTAAGGCTCCATTTTTTTTGTAAGTGTAACACCAGGACAGTCAAAAAAGAAAAATCAAGAAAACGACTAAGAAAAAGAGAAACAGATGGGGAGTGTTGTGACATGTCAGATATGAGGGGCTGACCAGATGTGTAACGAACGGCAGAATATTTTGCCTCTTCTCGTATGAATGTCTTTATCGTGCATATGTTTCAGTAGATGTCCTACCATTTTCATTTGTGTACTCATTATAATAGGGGAGTTTTCAAGAGCTCGAAGAGGACTGATGTCAGTAGGGCCTCTTCTACATTCTCGACATGAATGAGTAAATATCCATCTTCCTGTCACTGAACAGGAGCTTCAACACGGGTTACTTGGTATGACAGACCAAACTTAAACCTCTGTTATCATACTGACGGTTGTTTTAATTGTTAGGCCGCTTTCACACCAAAGTGGCACGTAGCACTTGGCATGCCGCGTGGCACGCCAGTTGAAACGAACATCCGGAAACATATGAAACCTTTCACACAAGTGGCGTGACACGTCCCATGTGCCACGTGCGACTTGCGACGCATTACCTTATTTTGAGATAGATTACTGTGGTATTAGCATCCGGGTAAGTATATTCAGTTTTGAATAATATAGCAGGTGAGAATTGTTTCGAGTTGGAATGACCTATGAAAAATGAATAACATTTCCTGATGTCATGAAGATGTAAAAATAATTTCAAAACCTTTATGTCTTTATTAACCTTGAAGGAATGTTGAAGATGTTTCATAACTCTTAAGTTTATCTCATTTTAATATAAACAAAACCATCTGCATGATAACGAATTTAATCAAATTACATTGACAATGAAAGTTCAGACTTAAAAAAGAAAAAAAGGCATTAGTATTATTATTAATTATCAGTATAAAGAATACTATAAGGGTATTTAAAAACATGTAAGTGAATATTAATCCATATAGCACCTATATCCATGGATTTTTGGTGTAATGAAAACAATATGGTCATTTAAATGCAAGATTATAATGAGAAACGAAACCTTACCTCGAAGAAATTTAAATATTCCTTATAAAATCTAAATTCACCTCATATTGATATTAAAAACACCATCTGGTCCTTAAAATGTAAATTTTAAGGACCAGAATTCTGACTGAGAGAAAAGGAAGATCCTTCCCGGATGTGTTAGGAGTCGCATGACTGAGCTTATTTTGAAATGTATTTTTATTGACTTCTAAAGCGGGGTTTACACGGTCAAACGTTTCGTCGAACGCTGTTCGACAAACAAGTGTTTGAAGTGATGTTCGAACGTGTGAACGGGGTATTTGGTTGTCGAACCACCCCGTTCTCACGTTCGAACATCACTTCAAACACTTGTCTGTCGAACCGCGTTCGACGAACCGTTTGACCGTGTAAACCCCCCTTAAAAGGCATTACAATGGGACATGTGCATGCAGGAACTCTCTGAATTGCATAAAAGGACTTCATGCTCTCATTCACATGTATTACATATTCACATACATATATAATGGCCACAAACCCCCTTGTATGGGGGTGGCCGAGTCAAAGTACACATTAACCAGAATCAAACATACTTTGATCACTTATCTCAACTCCTTTTGTGATCAAGGGTACCCACATCTCCCCCCCTCCCATCACCACCACACTGCTTGGGTCACCTAAAGGGTAAGTGGCCAAGGTCTGCAGCGAGAGGCCCGATAACCGCTGCTGGTTTACCTCCACTGCTTCATCATATGGCATTATATATGTAGTAACATTGAAGTACTTAGTAAAATTTAGTGGCAAAAAAGTTATTTTGAAGAGAGATTTTTTTGTTGTTGAAATTGCAATGGAATATACTCCTTTGTTCTGAATATTAATTTAATGTAAATAAATTTTTATAGAAGCATATATTTTTTAATACTTACATTTGCAAATTTATTATTATTATTATTATTATTATTATTATTATTATTATTATTATTATTATTATTATTATTATTATTAATCATCGATTGTAGTAGCAATAGTAGTAGTAGTAACAGTAGTGGTGGTGGTGGTAGTAGAAGTAGAAAACCTTTGTTGAAGTTTAAGTATGAAGCATTTAATATACTGATTTGAAGGGTGATATATATTGTATATTTATAAAGTCTGGCACAACAAATTTGATAAAAAAAAATCCTTCAGATAATTCATCTTGGCGCATATGCAAAATACGTTTTTACGACATTGTTTTACGATGGAAAATGACGGCGTAAAGACTATTTTTAATAGGGTTGAGGCAGCTCAAACTACAGTGGTCAAAGGTGTTTTTTAGTACATTTTTAGAATTTCAAAAGATGACTTTTGAGTCGCTCTTTTAATTTGTTTGGGAATTTTAATAAGTCCTGATCTGCATATCCATTGCATACAAATAATAAAAATTAATCCTGAGAAGCATACCCATTGCATACAAATAATAAAAATTAATCCTGATATGCATATCTATTGCATACAAATAATAAAAATTAATCCTGATATGCATATCCATTGCATACAAATAATAAAAATTAATCCTTATCTGCATATCCATTGCATACAAATATTAAAAAAATAATCCTGATCTTCATATCCATTGCATACAAATTATAAAAAAATAATCCTGATATGCATATCCATTGCATACAAATAATAAAAGATAATCCTGATATGCATATCCATTGCATACAAATAATAAAAATTAATCCTGATATGCATATCCATGGCATGCAAATAACAAAACTTTCTGATCTGTTGTGAGATTCTCAAATGATATTTACAGTAGCTGGTCATTAGTGAGAGAATTTTATCAAACTTTTTTTTTTTTTTTTTGAGAAATGTGGAGTTGGCATGATTTTGGAAAATATTTCGCCTTAGAGTGGAAGAGAGCAAACTTTGCTTCCTTAATACCGAGTCTTTGTTGAGAATTTGTTATCTCGTTTATACAACCTTTAGTATTTTACTTTTAAGAAAATGTCTTCTATTAGAAGACAGGAATAATTCAAAAATAAAATTTTCAGTTTATAATGTGCTCAATGTATATTTGTAGAGTTATGGAGAGCCATACTTGAGAATACAAATGACATAAGATATAGATTATGGTTATCAAATAGCCTTTTTTATAAATCACTACTGATGTAACGTGTTTAATGGAGAAAAAATATATTCAGGTCGAGTAATGTAAATAACATGGTTGGAAGATACGTATTTTTGGTATATTGAGTCTTTTCCCATATTTTCTGAGGAAGTTATGAGATTTTTACAAAATATAGACAGTGCCAATGAGGCGGATACCTCTGTCCTCATAAAAAAAGGGGGGGGGGGGAATCTTCCTTAACACACTAGTTTTGAAACAGAAATGTAAATATAGCATTACCTCCGTCGTGAGTTATTTAAATAAAAAAAAAATAAGCAAAGAAATACGTATTTTCCCGGTTGAAATTGTTCACCCTTATGGCTTAGGATTACCTCTGTTAGACCCTCCCCCACAAGATGAATTGTAAAGCTCGTCCGCACGTTTGCAAATGATGTGCTTTATATTACATATAACCCTAAGTATTTAGGTCGTAATGAAAGGTAGAGGCATGGGACAGTGACAGCATAGAATTCGACTATATGCCTATCATATACCCTGGGTTAAACCCCCTCTCCATTATGTGGACCCAGTGATCTCCAGGTAAATGGCTTAATAATGAGCTAGAACTATAGGAAAAGCAGCGATACCCCCAGATAATAGCTCAGTTTAATCGATAACGACACGAGACGCTGAAAGCTAATAGTTATACAAAATAGGAAGGGCAAGAACGTGGTTCATCCAGGAATAGTTTCAGAAATTTGTGTAGTTAAGGTTAAGGCTAGAGAGAGAGAGAGAGTGAGAGAGTATCAAGCTACCTGATAAGCAAGTTTGCGAAACTTATTGCCAGTCCCAAGCCTCGATCACTGAGGAAAGGTTGTTGGCAAGAGAAATATCTGGCCGCTAAACTTACAAAACCTGCACTCAACTCTTAAGAGGCTGGTGAGAAACAGCAACCCCGTATGAATATGAAAAAATTACTGATAAAGAAGAAGAAGAAAGAGAGAGAGAGAAGCAAACAGGAAAAAGAGCTATAAGTTTTTGAAGAGAGAGAGAGAGAAGCAAACAATAAAAAGATCTAAGAGTTTTTTGGGGCAGGAAATATAGAACTGGTCACGAGAGAAAAAATTCAGGAGAGAGAGAGAGAGAGAGAGAGAGAGAGAGAGAGAGAGAGAGAGAGAGAGAGAGAGAGAGAGAGAGAGAGAGAGAATCTTCTTTATACGAGGACTCGCAGAAGTACAGTTGCTACTGCCACTGCCATTGTGATTACTGCAGCTGTTGCAGTTGTTGCTGATATTTTTACCGTAAATTGTTTAATTGAATTTAAATTGAAGCCAGTCAGGAATCTTTTTGTTATAGTCTCAGGTATTGATTATTTATTTTGTTAAATTTGAAAGCTGTATACTACTGTCGTTGCTTGTTCTTACCACATGGGGCAGTGCGATATAAATGTTGCATGATTTTTATTTTTATTTTCTTTCATATTATTTTATTTTTACGGTCGGCAGGGGTTCACATGCATATAATCAGCCGTGATCGAGTGATTTAACAATGGAAAATGGAATTGTTTTCCATTTTATATATATATATATATATATATATAATATATATATATATATATATATATATATATATATATATATATATATATATATTTGTACGTTTATCTATCTATCTATCTATCTATCTGTCTATCTATATATATATATATATGAAACAATTTGTCCATGGCAGGGAATTGAACCAAGTGCACATAATCCGTGTGTCAAGGCCCTACCAACTACAACACCGAAGATATAAGAGAAGAAGCAAACCTATCATCTAACTGCTAAGCTAGGGAATGATCGCATTCATCTGAATGCTTTATTGATTTTACTGCTACTCCCCAACCTCATTCGAGACTTTCTTTTCCATTTAATTCTAATCCCATGCTATGTAGGCCTCAGTAATGGTCAGATAAACACATTAACATATGTAAGAACATGCCTTTGGTCGGGAATTCGAACCCATAGACATAGTCAGTGTGTCAAGGCGCTACCAACTACACCAAGGAAGGTTTAAGAGAAGAAACGAGCCTCTCACATTATGTCTTGGTTTCGATTCCTATCCAGGGGAAAATTACATTTCATGTTTTCACACACACACACACACACAGGTCCTGAGGATATTGTAAACATACACCAACTAGGTAAATATTCGAGGGAAGGAAAGCCGAGACCAACAAAAGTAACCTTTGAGAGAGGGGAAACATGTAGGGAAATATTGTTGAGAAAAAAAAGTCTAAAAGAGCTTCAAGAATTCAAAGAAGTGTTCATTAGACGATACAGAACACAGGAAGAGATGGGAAAGATAAAAAACTTGTTGCAAGAGGCAAGAAGGTTAAATGATGAAAGAAATGAAGAACAGAAGAAAAATTTTCATTACAGAGTTCTTCCAGACAAAGGGGAGATAAAGAAGATAATGACAGAAGATCAGGGGATGGGGCCTCATTAAGATTGTTATACACAAATGCTGATGGATTAGCTGGTAAGGCAGTAGAATTAAAAGATAGGATTCACAACAGTAAGGCAGATATAGTAGCAATTACAGAGACTAAGTTGAGTGAGGACATAAACAGTGTCACAGTTTTTCCTAAGGGCTTCAGAATACTAAGGGTTGAAAGATCTGAGAGGACTGGTGGAGGGATAGCACTGCTCATAAGTGAGAGGATTCAAGTTGAAGAAATAAACTTGGCTATAGAATGTGAGTTCAAGGAATTTCTTGTTGCTCGCATAAATACTGGGTCAGAGAGCATTATAATAACTGTTGTATACAACCCACCAAGGAACCAAAATAGGCTTGAAGTTTATGAGGAAAGTCATATAGGTACTATTGAAGTCATAAACTCAGTTGTTAACATGGCACGGGAAAAAAAATGTAGGATTTTGATTATGGGAGACTTTAATCATAAAGAGATAGATTGGATAAATCTTGACCCACACAGTGGTGAGGACTCATTCGGGGCAAGATTCCTAGATTGCGTACAAGGGAATTTCCTACACCAACATGTAATGGAACCAACAAGGGCCAGGGGTGGGAATGAGCCATCACTACTTGATCTAGTGTTTACAGATAATGTGTTGGATATTGAAAATATTGAGTATGAACCACCAATTGGAAAGAGTGACCACTGTGTGTTGTTGATGGAGTATATCATTGAAGATATTCTTCCTGAGAGTAGAGGCACTGAGGACATGAGGAGGAACTATCCGAAAGGAGATTACATCAAAATGAATGAGCTTTTTGCAGTTATTGACTGGAGAACCTTATTTTACAACAAATCTGTACAAGAAATGTATGACATCTTTTGTGAGAAATATGGGAAGATAGTAGATTGCTGCATACCTGTCACCAAAGTAGGTGTAATTCATGCCAGAGAGAAATGGTTCGATAATGGGTGTAAAAAGAGCTAAGGAGTGGAGAGACAAATGCTGGAAAAGGTATAGGAGGAGAAAAAACATAAATGCCTGGCAAACCTACAAAAGAGCAAGAAATGACTACCTAAGTAAAAGGAGAGAGGCAGAGAGAGATTATGAGAGGGACATCACCAGGAAGGCTAAAGAAAATCCCAAGCTTTTCCACAGCTTTATCAGAGGAAAACTGAAGGTAAAAGAACAGGTTTTAAGGCTAAAGAGAGCGGATGGAAGCATCACTGAGACGGATGAAGAGATCTGCAAAGAATTGAACAAGGAGTTTCAGTCAGTATTTACAGTAGAAAATACCCCACCCCCCAGATTGCAGTGATAGAAGCTCAAGGGCCGGTATTAGAGAACATCAACCTTACAGCCACAGAGGTATGCAAAGCGCTGATGGATTTAGATGTTCATAAAGCTACAGGTCCTGATGACATATCCCCTCATGTGCTTAAAAAATGCACAAACACAATATCAGTGGCACTAAGTATCATATTTAAGGAGTCACTGGAGTCGGGGGAGATTCCAAGATGCTGGAAACAAGCAAATGTGATACCTATCTTCAAAAAGGGAAGGAGGGATACGGCTCTGAACTATAGACCAGTTTCCTTGACCAGCATAGTTTGCAAAGTTATGGAGAAACTACTAAGGAAACATATCTCTCTTCACTTGGAATCCTTCAACTTTTTGTCAGTGAGGCAACATGGCTTCAGAGAAGGTAGATCAAGAGTAACAAACTTATTAGAATTTTATGATGAGGTAAGCCAAATCTTACAGGAAAGAGAGGGCTGGGCAGATTGCATATTCCTAGACTTCCAGAAAGCGTTTGACACTGTTCCACATGGGAGACTTATTAGGAAGCTGCACTCAATGGCTAGAATAGGTGGAAATGTTTTGGAATGGATAAAAAGTTACTTAGAAGGAAGGGAACAGAGGGTTAGAGTAAGACACTCAGTGTCTGAATGGAGAAGAGTTAGTAGTGGAGTTCCACAGGGTTCAGTTTTAGGGCCACTTTTGTTCCTTGTATATGTAAATGACCTACCAGAGTCTGTAAATTCATTCATGAATATGTTTGCAGATGATGCAAAGATTGTGAAGAAAGTAAAAAACGAGAACAATGGTAGAGAACTTCAGGAGGATCTAAATAATCTGCATGAGTGGTCAGAAAAGTGGCTAATGAAATTCAATACTTCAAAATGTAAGGTAATGAGAATGGGTACAA
>JAXCGZ010005757.1:85000-97500 GCA_037179515.1 Halocaridina rubra
ATGTAAATCTTATTTTAGTTTGTTTAATATTATCTGGTGATATGTTATTATATGATACATGGCTTAAAATGAGTAACTTCGCAGTTGTTTAAGATGTTATAAACAAACAGACACTGAAACAAATGATCATGTAGCCTATTATTAAGTGATACATAATAGCATAATGCATATGTTTTTTATACTTTATTTGTTTGGACTAACACTATTGTTGATATAAATTAGATATGTATTACTTAATTGATAGATTATTATTGTAATTTAGAAACATATTAGATATTTGAAAAATAATAGTAACTGTTCAGAAATTATCCAAGAATGTTGCTCTCTCTCTCTCTCTCTCTCTCTCTCTCTCTCTCTCTCTCTCTCTCTCTCTCTCTCTCTCTCTCTCTCTCTCTCTCTCTCTCTCTCTCTCTCTCTCTCTCTCAGATAAGAATCAGGGAATTAACAACTAATTGCATGTAAATGTCGAACTCTGTCAGGTGATGATGAAATATGATACCTTGTGTCAGTTTACTCATTTACATTTGGAGAGAGAGAGAGAGAGAGAGAGGAGAGAGAGAGAGAGAGAGAGAGAGAGAGAGATTATTTTTTATTTTATTAATTTATTGCGCCAAGGCGTCAGACATTACATGAGTTCATACAAATAATGCTTCAAATGGATACAAAATCAAGAGTTGAACATGGTTTACAGGGAGGTGTACATATTGATAAAACATTGCTGCATACTAACACACAACTCACAGTATGGCAGCACAGAGTACATTATATGCAAAAGTAAAGCTCAGAGAAATGCAGAATGCACAAACAGAATTATACAGCAACATACAGAAAATATATGTATAATTCAATATAATTAATGGCCACCAAAGTGAGGATAACGAGCAAGAATAACATCAAGGTTGTCATCATTAAGTAAAAATGAGCAGATCTGTATTAAGTTCTGACCTCGTGGTAAAACATCTCTCACTGTGGGGCACTGAAGACAATAGTGGTCAAGAGTGTTAGCATTAGGATGGTCGCATAGTTTACAGGAGGTGTACTGTGGCATATTTAGAGTCTGGGAGACCTGCCATAAAGGCCGATACCCCATTCTGAGCCGAGCACTAACTACATTGTTTTTCCGCATCATTAACCCGCGTCTGCGATACTTGTAGCGACTGTGAAGAAAGTGATCATGGTGCTGTATGGACACACTGTTGGCCCTCTCCGTGTCCCTGCGCTGGACCGTCATGGCAAACCCAGCTGAGTAGATGATGTTACGTAGGCATTGGAGGGAGGGCTCAGCGTCCACAGCATGCCCATCCAGCATACAGGCCGCCTTGGCAAGACGATCCGCTGTGTCGTTGCCAGTCAGCCCAATGTGGGATGGAGTCCAAACAAATGACACAACAAGAGAAGCATCCCGAGCGGCCGCGAGGCGACATAGTATATCTCCCACAGCACGACCACAGATAGGTCTTGGCGAGGATAGGGCTTGTAGGGCCGATTGGGAGTCACAAATTATTACCCCATTCACTCGTCGTTGAACAAGGAGAGTCACGGCATCCAAGATGGCATTCAGTTCACAGTAGGTGGAGCCCGACGAGGTGGGTAGTCTACGGCCAATCCATGAATCAGCCGGCACAGGCGGCTCCATGGTGGGGGAAAACACAGCACATGCCGCCCTCCCATCTGCTTGCACAGAACCATCAACATAGACGTGGTGCGCTGCAGGGACAGACGTGGATACATCAGCGATAGTCTCCAGAGCTAACTGTCTCTGCTAGGGGGGATAGACATCCTTCGAGGTCGGTGTATATGTGACAGCGGGGAGGGGGACACGCCAGGGTGGTAAATCTGGGACAGCCGCCTGCACTGGCAGGTCGATGTCAAGGCCACGGAGAATGTCACTCACCACCCTGATAAGGTTATGACCTCCTGCTCGAAGTGGGAGCCTGGGTGCGTCTGGATCCAGGGATGTCCTCATGACAGCAGAGAAGTACGGAGCAAGAAAGGGGTAGTGAAGACACTTAACAGTAAAATAGGACACATTGGCATAAATCCTCTCCACAAGAGGGGGCAAGTTGAGCTCCAACTGCATACTCACAATACGGGTAGAGAGAGAACATCCCAAGATAAATCTCATGACTCGATTCTGGAACTTTTCAAGTGGCTCGAGAGCTGGTCTAGGAAGTTGACACAAGGCTAGTACAGTGGTAACGCGCTGGCTTCGCATTCACGAGGTCGAAAGATCGGTCCCCGTCCAAGACCGAGAGTTTAAGCTGTTTACTGGCAGGAACTGCTGTGGTTGGACATCACAGTGGGGGGTTGGGGCTTGCCCTGGCTGACGAATACCCATTGTAATGAAATGGAAATAAAGTTTTAAAGATAGTCAACCACTGACCGAAGTAGTAGGATGTAGAGGGTCCTCGCCACTGGGATGGAGACTCCTGCAGCATTGTTGGCAAGCCACTTGACAGGTGCAAAGCGGGGCTCCAGACGGTCAAGAAGGCTCTTCACAAAGGGATGAATTCGTTGACGTGCAGGTATAGCTGGGGTGATCCGGACTGGTGCACCTAAATACGTGTACTGTGTGCAGTGAGGGATGACATTACTACCCATGGCGAATGCGGGCAGTGCTCTGCAGTTGCGTGAAGTAAAAATCCTGCTTTTTTCTGGGGAGATAATAAGGCCACAGGAGGTAGCAGACACGTAAAAATCATGGAGCATGTGCTGAAGGTCGTGAGTTGAGGTCGTGTGGATGCATATGTCGTCCGCATAGCAGGTAACTGTAGTACTGGGGATGACAGGAAGGAGGGAGAGTAGACGATGCATAAGGATATTGAATAGAAAAGGACTTAGCACACACCCCTGAGGAGTACCCAGTTCAAACCGTTCATAGGAGCTATACGACCCTTTAAAAAGGACACTTGATGTTCTGTTGCAGAGATATCCCCGTATCCATTTCAGTATGTTCCCCCGAACTCCAAAGTCCACCAGCTGGTCAAGAATAATTTCCTTGTTGGCTATATCGAAGGCAGATTTGAGGTCCAGGAAGGCGACCACACTGGTGGGAGAAAGACGGGTGTAGAGTTCAGCGAGGCAGTGATGTGTGCTCCGAGAGAGAGAGAGAGAGAGAGAATAATTAAAAAAAAATACATTATTAAGTTGCGTGAATACAGCAGGATTTTTTAAATTAATTTTATAATTGATATAGTCTTTAACTTCAAAAAAGAAAAATATATAAATACTGAGGTGAACGGTAGTAGCAAAATCTTAATTGCTTAGATATTCAAGTACTGACATTTTCTTTAACATCAATTACTGAAAAGTATTTTATGCAATGTTTCTGTGGTTTAAAGATCTTTTGGACTTAATCAGGACTGTCCAGAACAGTTCGATATTAAGCCTTCCTTCAGTTACGGTTCTTTTTCTGTTCATACGTCAACACTGAATATTCTTGGATATTCGTTACACATCTCTTATTATCCATTTACATCTGACAAGTCACAACACTTTTATCTCTTTACTTTGTTTTATTCTTGCCTAGGCACGAGGACAGATTTTTTTTTTTTTTTTTTTGCCTGTCTTGGTGTCACAATCATTAAAAAAAATGTGTTTTCCATAGCAGATTTTAATCTCTCTCTCTCTCTCTCTCTCTCTCTCTCTCTCTCTCTCTCTATTTATATATATATATATATATATATATATATATATATATATATATATATATATATATATATATATATATATATATATATATATATAGAGAGAGAGAGAGAGAGAGAGAGAGAGAGAGAGAGAGAGAGAGAGAGAGAGAGAGAGAGAGAGAGGATTGTACATGTTCCTGTTAATACCTTACCTTAGTAAGGTATGTGAATAGGAATAAAGAAAATTGGAAAAGTAAGAAGAAAAGACTGCAATAGAATCAGAGTTGTGTCCATGCTCTTCCAAATATAGAAATCACAGAATAGAAGGAGGAGGATAAATGGTAGTAACATAGGTAGTAAAAGTGATCCTTTGATGGCCGGGGGGGGATAGGGAGCGTGAGAATGGGTTGATGGATGGGGGTGAATGGGAGGACGGGTGAGATGTAGTTCCTATGAATGGACTTGTAACCTGATTTGGATCATTTCCTTCAATGGGTGATCCTGGGATTAAATAGGGCGATATCGTGATCTTTACTCGATGTATTTATATGTGTTTCTCTGCCGTTTACATGGTGCTGTTGGAGCTTGTGTCCGTATTTTGGTCATATATGCATTCAGTATGTGTGTGGTTTTTTTTTATTGCATGTATTGATATTTTGTATGTTCTCATGGCAGCCTGTAGCCCGGATCAGTGAAGAGATATGTTGTAATGAGGGACTTATGGTCATACAATTTTGAGCTGAAACCAGCACTAGTCTCCCAGGAGCCAGTGATAAACGGCGACCCCTTCATGAATATGACAAAAGCTATTTTTAAAAGAAGAAATAATATCGTGTAGTATAATAGGATTATTCTGGTGTCTTCAATATTCGAGAGCTAATATAACCCATGTAGAGAAAACAGATGGAATTGAATACTAAATGACTTTCTTTACCATTTTTACTTGGTAATTACCTGGTACATATACTGAAGAGACAGTCTTTATATCTTAAAAGGTAAATGTCTCTAAAAAAGAATATTTTTGCAAAGTAATGACCCTGTCAGCGCTGTGATAAGACAATATACTGTAAGTATTTGTCAATGTTTGTTCAGTGACAGCAAAATATCCAAGTACATTTAGTACCTTCCTCATTCTCTGCCCTCTCCCTTCGTCTTTTATCCTGTTTATATACATATTTTATTGTATTTTTACAACTTTCTTTGATTCCACTATTATTTAAACTTTTGTATTAATACCCTGTGCGAACTGGAAATGGAATGGATTTCATATATTATTTCTCTCTCTCTCTCTCTCTCTCTCTCTCTCTCTCTCTCTCTCTCCTCTCTCTCTCTCTCTCTCTCTCTCTCTCTCTCTCTCTCTCTCTCTCTCTCGTGTACTTTTTAGATAGTAGTAATCATGTAGATATCCAGGAAGTCTATTTTTGAACACTCAATATTTTATGCTAACCTCTCTTCTTATAATCTGATACCCCTTCTCTGCCCCATTTCATCCTCGTTAGGAAGTACCCGATGGGTGGTATAGGCTTGAGGAGATCTTTGAGCATGGCATGGAGTAGGTGAAAGATGCTGATGATGATAAATAGTTTACAGAGTACGGAGATGATGATGGATGACATATGTAAACAAACTCTTCCTCTTTCTACCTTTGACGATGACCTGCTAGATTAGAGACTATTTTCTACCAGCCAGAGCTTGTTTCTGTATTTTCTAACCTTCTAAATGTGTGATGTGGCTTCCCTCGTATGTAAATAAACTTAGCCTCGTTTTACTAGTTGATGTGATATTAAGTAGACTAGTTGCCTGTAGATGAGTAGAGAGAGTTCATAATTGTATTTTCTAAAATTCATCTGTGTTTCCCTGCGTGTCGTAAGAGTCGACTAAATGTAGTGGAGCGAGTGAACTGGGAATTCTCTCCTCAGTATTTTCTCTTCCCAAAGAATCAAGAGTATTTTGCCCTGACTCAGCAACCCCTCTTATAGGGGGGAAAATGGCTTATGTATATAGATAGTAAGAGTATGTTGTGGAGTCCTTTCTTGTATAATGTTATAGATATATATATATGTTCTTACAAGATATTCTCTATTCTGAGTAGGTTTACACATGGAAAATATTCCAACGGTAGTTATTGAAGAGGTTTTCTCTATAGGTGGTATTAGAGTTCTTGTCGGATAAATAATATTTTCTTTGTTACTTATTATAAACATGTACGATTTCAAAGTACCTTAGGGTGTATAAAGAAAGGTCGTACATAGAGTACGATAACGTGTGTTGATATTTGTGGCAAGGGTTTTATTTTTGTTTTAATGAATTTATTGCGCAGAGCAGTGTCAGTCAAGTACATAATTCAAGTAACATTGAAATTAATTTAGAAACAAAAGAATAAAGTCTTTATTAGACGTAGCACACAGGCTTGTACATTGGGCTAAAAATAGTACATACTTCCTACGATGTACAAATTATTCATGGGTGACCTTGTTTTCCCAAAGGTATGGAACATATTAAGTTATTGAACCCATGGCTAAGCAACAGGGCCAGCGACATCAACCATAACAGAAGCTCTTTAATGTTATATATGAACCTATTAATATGATTGTGGAACCAACACACCCTTTCTCTAGAAACCAGTCATATAAAATGGGTTACGCTGCCAATGAAGTAGTTTAGTTAGGATTGAGGCCTGAGGGTGTTAGCTTCCTTTACTCATCTAATGAAGGTCGTTCAATAAAACCCAAAAATGTATAAGTATATAGTGAGTGTATTTTGGCTGGGAAATACTTATTTATATGTAATGATATTTTTGGGGTATTATCGGACAATCTTCCATTATAGTCCTCATCATTTTGTTTTTTTTATTCCCTTAATAACATTTGTAACTTATTTGAACTGCCATTTTCTAATACACATGTAATAAAAGTGTCATCGTTACTTGATGGGTAAATGCATGCGGCACTTTGAATCATGAGATCAATCTCAGAATAAGCACTTGATGTACCTCATCAGGTGCTTCATCCCAGATGAAGCACTTACCTTAAACTTCAATTCTAGATTGGGACCCTTGCAAGACATAAATAGTAAAGACCTCTTGAATACAAATATATATTTTTCTGTTGAATTGACTTACCGGACATTTGCCTCAATCACAACTCGATCACCTAAAAATGACTTGAACTGCCTACTCTAAGATTGATGCTAGTCATATAATAAGATAGAATAAATAAGCTTAAAATTTAATATATTGTAATATATTCATGTTTTCTGGTATGGCCAGATATATGACACTATTGTGCCATATATAGGAATATAAGAATATTAAATTTAAAAGCAAAGCAAACGTAGGTGTTCCTCTTCCTCTTCTTGATGCTTATATCCATTTAAATATTTAATTATTAATATTTCTTGCAATTCAGAATGCCACAGGCAAATGCCGCTATTTAATGTCCTCCTTTTATAATATAATCACGCTTATCATATCATCAAAAACAGTTAAAGCTGCTATTTTAATATTCTAGTAAATTTAGTTCAGAGAAAGAGAGAGAGACTTTTACTTGACAAAGCTGCAGACAAGAGAGAGAGAGAGAGAGAGAGAGAGAGAGAGAGAGAGAGAGAGAGAGAGAGAGAGAGAGAGAGAGAGAGAGAGAGAGAGAGAGAGAGAGAGAGCGAGAGAGAGAGAGCCTTTTACATGATAATGCCGCAAAGACACAAGCAAGCAGAGTGACCTGCCATTCGTGGACGGTCCGTTAGGCAAAATTACTTAAGTAATGCCAAATTATATATAAACGTGAGAACGTATACAAAAAGTATAATGCACGCAAGAGGACACGCAGTACCAAGCAACTAACCGAAATAAACACAATAATCCACTTTCTTTTAAGGTCAGTTGAAGGGAAGTGATCTGTTATTTTTTCCCTCTCAGAAAAGTATCGTTTCGCATACTTTGAAAGTGTTGCACAATTTCATTGATGAAATATATATATATATATATATATATATATATATATATATATATATATATATATATATATATATATATATATATATATATGTGTGTGTGTGTGTGTTTTTTGGTTGTGTTAACAAATATTATATTTTTTTTACAAAGTTCTAATGAACATACTATCTACTGTCATATTAAGAATATATGTATATTTATATATATATATATATATATATATATATATATATATATATATATATATATATATATATTTATATATATATATATATATATATATATATATATATATATATATATATATATATATATATATATACATATATATAACCAAATAAGCACATTGCATATGTGAAAACATGAATCATTTATTTACCCCGACCGGGACTTGAACCTAGGACTTATAATTACTAAGTCAAGGCACTACCAACTACACCACAGAAGGATAAAAGGAATCCAACCTTATAGCTTATATCTGCTATACTTAGGAATGAACGCATTCTATCTGAATGCCACTATGTTCATATTACAGATTCCCCAACCTCACTCGTTTCTTCAATTTCGCATTTAATTCAACTCTCAATCTCATTCGGGTCCAACAATAACCAAATAAGCACATTGCATATGTGAAAACATGAATCATTATTTTTACTCCGACCGGGACTTGAACATAGGACTTATAATTACTAAGTCAAGACACTACTAACTACACCACAGAAGGTTAAAAGGAATCCAACCTTATAGCTTATATCTGCTATACTTAGGAAGGAACGCATTCTATCTGAATGCCACTATGTTCATATTACAGATTCCCCAACCTCACTCGTGGCTTCATTTTCGCATTTAATTCAACTCCCAATCTCATTCGGGTCCAATAATAACCAAATAAGCACATTGCATATGTGAAAACATGAATCATTATTTTTACCCCGACCGGGACTTGAACCTAGGACTTATAATTATAAGTAATTATAAGTCCTAAGTTCAAGTCCCGGTTGGGGTAAAAAAAAATGATTCATGTTTTCACATCACTTAGTAATTATAAGTCCTTGGTTCAAGTCCCGGTCGGGGTAAAGAAAATGATTCATATATATATATATATATATATATATATATATATATATATATATATATATATATATATATATATATATAAACCAAATAAACACATTAACATATGTATTAACATGAAACCTATTTTGCCCCTGGCCATGATTCGAACCTAAGACACAGATACTATGTCAAGGCTAAGCTAGAGAATGAACACATATTTCTCAGCATTTTCCTAATCTTACTCGTGGCTTAGCTTTCGCAGTTAATTCATTGCCATGTTATATACGCATCAGTAATGTTTAAATAAACACATTAGCATGTGAAAACATGAAGCATATTTTGCTCTTTGCTGAGATTATAACCCAAGACACATAGTTAGGGGCATATATATATATATATATATATATATATATATATATATATATATATATATATATATATATATATATATATATATATATATATATATGTAATTAGAAGTCCGTTATGAAGAAAAAATTAGATCTTTCAGACTATATTTTGTCCATCAGAAGATAGACTAAAATACAGTCTGAAAAATCTTAGCACTTCCGTCGTGTCAGTTTTCCTTCGGAGCTAACCTCTGTTCATCTGTGTGTCGCGTATTCATATTTCCGTGTTTATATATTTATACGCTCTCACGCAAATATACACACTGGCAAATGTTTATATATATATATATATATATATATATATATATATATATATATATATATATAGTATATATATATATATATATATATATATAGAGTTACAAATGTTAATAAACTCATAATGTCATTACTAAGCTTTCGGTATATTTTCACCAATTAGTAGCCATTAAATGCTTCTTTACCATGCTCCCACATGGGGTACGCGTATCTGTAGATAAGAACCACTTCTGTAGGTTGTGTATATGTATGATGAATCATTGTGTAGTTGGAGCACCGGTACCAGTATCGTGTCCAGAGTATTTGGAGTCCAGCAGGGAGAGAGAGAGAGAGAGACACACACACACACACAGAGAGAGAGAGAGAGAGAGAGAGAGAGAGAGAGAGAGAGTTCAAATAATGTGTAAAGGAATAAGAAATGGGTTAAAAAAAAAATAGTTTTTGCGGGTGCATCCAAGTGGGCTGTCTAACATGGCTGTTCCCTTGTCAAGAGAGAAAGGTGCTCCTTATTAAAATATGGAGCTAAGTAAATGAGGGTGGAAATTTTGTGGATTCTATAACTTAGCTATTATTTTTATTCCTGATGTACATACTGTGAATATAGTTATAAAATTATTTTGTTTTATATAATTAAATTCCTTAACTGTAATTATTATTTTTCATTTAATATGTATATATATATATATATATATATATATATATATATATATATATATATATATATCGGACACTATTTCGCATGATGCAATATTGTGAGTTATACTGTACGTACGTATATAAAAATTTATGTTTTTTACTATTTTTTACTGTTTTAAATATCATTCAAGATGTATGGTGCAGTGAATATAAACTTATATATATATATATATATATATATATATATATATATATATATATATATATATATATATATATATATATATATATGTGTGTGTGTATATGTATATATGTGTATGTATATGTATATATATATATATATATATATATATATATATATATATATATATATATATATATATATATATATATCCTGTGCCCTGTGGGGCGGGCACAATATCAAAGAATAGCCTCACCGTATTCCCTGCGTGTCGTAAAAGGCGACTAAAAGTGGATGGGGTGGTGGAACTGGGAATCCCCCCCCCCTTGTACCAACCTCCTGTGAGACGTCAAAGAAGAAGGGGAGTGGGGGGGAGAATAACTTCTCCCCAAACTGTTTTCCTTTTTTGATGTCGGCTACCCCCCAATTTAAGGGGGAAACAGCCAAGGTATATATATATATATATATATATATATATATATATATATATATATATATATATATATATATATATATATATATATATATATATATATAGTATGAATATTTGTATAGTATTATTTTCTTATCAGTACCCTTGTTATACCGTCATTTTTATTTTTGAATCACATCTTTTTGTAACGTTATTTTGTGTTGTAATATATTCGAATTTTCTTCTCAAAATGTGCGCAATAAATAAATTCATTTCGAGATGAACTCTCATGAATAGAATACATTGCATTGCTTAGTAATAATTAACATCAATAAATTATCATTAGTGTTTTCATGTACTTTTTACTTTGCACAGCATATATTAAAGGAATTTATTGTTATCGTTAATATACAGTAAATATTTAAGGAATTTATTATTAATACTCTATTCGTTGTACTTGCAGGTGAGTCTAGTGCTGTATGCGTTATTTAACTACCTTTGATGATGGATTAGGTAAGTCACCAATATTTTATTTTGAGCGATTTATATATTATTCGGCAATAAATCTTGGCTAATTTATCAAGGATTAGGAAACAAACAGACATTTCTTTAATGTGAACGTATCGCATAGTTTGCATCACACAAAGAATATCTTTCTTTTCCTTTGAAGTGCAGCCGAGAAAACGAGAATGATAAATGAATAGATGTCACTTAAGTGTATGATATACCTTTCATTCCTCTGTGTATACCGTCAAAACCCCACTTGATTGGAAGTGATTGCTTGAAGTGGTAGAGATACGATATGTAGGAATATTACGAAGTGCATGTGGGAGAGGATTTGAGATCTCTCTCTTGACTGCACTTTCATGCTTATCTTTGATTGAAAGACCCAATTTCTTAAACAGTGTAAACCTAGGATACCATATTGTTAGTTAGCTAGACACACACAAATGGATTTCATAAACGCATCTGACGTGGTTCTGTGTATGGCTAGGATCCCGTACGGGATCCTAGCCATACACAGAACCGCGTCAGATGCGTTTATGAAATCCATTTGTGTGTGTCTAGCTAACTAACAATATGGTATCCTAGGTTTACACTGTTTAAGAAATCGGGCCTTGGTGATCCCAGCCATACACAGAACCGCGTCAGTCGGGTTTATGAAATCCATTATGTGTGTCTAGCCAACTAATAATATGGTATCCTAGGATTACACTGTATAAGATATCTGGCCTTTATTACCATTACGAAATCTTGTTATTAAAAATGAATTGCAGTATGACTGTGTAGGTGTTTATGATACTTTATAATGCTTTATTTAGAGAAAGGGTGTTGACACTTTCATTACCACAGTCCATTTTAGATTAAAACTGAAATCAAAGCGAAACTTTTCGCATCATTGAAGTTTTGTCTCTCTGGAGGAACTCAAAAATGTGTCTTACTAACCTTAAAAGACCTCAGCCCAATTTTCTGTCAAGTTCTGTAACCAAAGACCCTGAGTAGAATTTTCCTTGGGTATTATTATTTTTTTTTATATTTCCCTTTTTTTCACATGTGGCATTTATTTTTAGTGTTAATATTTCCTTAGTTATAATGACCTTTCCTAAATTTATTGTAAGACAGATTTAGATTATGTTAATATCTTTAAGAAGGTTATGGGTTTTTTTTTCGATGTAATTATGACTTTTTCATAATGTCACATTTATTCTTTGAGTATGTAAATTATATAACTAATACACTTTACGCACGATGGGAAAGCTTCTTGCATAAATATAGTTTTGCCCTAAAAGTTTTAATTTTTCAAACCATAAAGCACCAGACCTGACCTTCCACCTCGCAAGAAGAGGACGTGAGTGTACGGTCAGAAGGTGAAAAGTGAGCAGTGTTGAGTCATTTAACTTGTCTGCCAAAAGGAGACTCAAAATGGACTGAAATTATGCGCTCTGGTGCCCCTTTCTCTCTGTCTTGC
>JAXCGZ010005757.1:100000-105000 GCA_037179515.1 Halocaridina rubra
ATATCAGAATTCTTTTTTACGTGCCCCAGAACTTCCACTGATATTGGGGCAGAGAGCCTTAAATGTAATTGGGCCCGAGACTTTGGAAACTTCTTTACAATCCCGCAAACTTAAGAAGCTTGCCCAAACATTACCCTCATTTAAATCTCATCTTTTAAATCACCTACTTAATAAGTGATTTTAGTCTCATTATTATCCTCCCATTGGGTAGACGAAGTGTACGTATGCTTATTTTAATGTGTAAATATTTTGATTATGTGCTTTGCAAATTTCATTTGTTTCATTTTGACATTTTACATTTGTAATTTGTAATTAGATAAATTATCATGTAATAGCCATTTTTGATGGAATAAAGTTTTTGACTTTGACTTTGACTCTCTCTCTCTCTCTCCTCTCTCTCTCTCTCTCTCTCTCTCTCTCCTCTTCTCTCTTCCCTCTCTCTCTCTCTCTCTCTCTCTCTCTCTCTCTCTCTCTCTCTCTTTGTCCGCTTGAGTCTATATTACTCTGGACTGAGATTTATTTCATGAGGATATCCCTGGATAGTGTGTGCTTATTAGTGTAGTCTATAGTTATTTGTGTCTTTAAATTTTCTCTTCACCAATTCTTCTCTCTCCTTTCGTTCCTTTTCTCCATCGGGATAGGTGGAGAAGAACAGTAAGACAAAAAAACATTGACCCTACCAAGAAATTAAAAAAAGAGGGAAAAAAATTGCGTATATTCCTGGATGTGATTGCAGAGTTCAGCTACACTACGCCATGGGGTGCTTTAATTTTTCTTTAACTCATTGGCATTCATGAATTCGTTTCTGCTTAGAATTTAATTCCTGACTTCTTGAATCTGGTACTTATCATTATGTTCGAAGAGGTACTTTTTACGAAATAAATAAAAATATTATGATGATAAGTAATAGTAATCCAAACGACTTCGTCCAAAGTACTTCATTGTATCTATAAACGGTTGCTTTTATACCTACAAATAAGCTCGTGTGTGTATATGTGTATAAAGGGTCTGCTAGATACGGACAAAAATAGCACTCCTACAAAATCCACGATTATTATATATGTCGTTACAATAAGAATATAGTAACTGAGATTTTAAGCACGTTACAGATGTCAGTGCAGCAACTGAATTATTCTAGATACTGAAGGGGAGAGAGAGAGAGAGAGAGAGAGAGAGAGAGAGAGAGAGAGAGAGAGAGATGTAATCTCTGTAGAGAGAGAGAGAGAGAGAGAGAGAGAGAGAGAGAGAAGAGAGAGAGAGAGAGAGAGAGAGATGTAATCTATGTAGAGAGAGAGAGAGATGTAATCTATGTAGTCTTGACAAGAATTGATGTCACGTTGCAACAACCAAGATAATTCCATTTTATTGTTATTTTAAAAGTGAAAAAAGTCCTTTCAAAGGCCCTGTCCTTAAAATGGAGACCGTATTTTACATGGTAGGTGAATGTATAGTACTGCATAGAATTTATATGTGTGAAACTATGACTCGTGAAACTAGCAGAGTAGTCGCAATTGTAACAGAAGAACGGAGACTTCAGGGCTTGAATTTTACATTTCTCATCTTCACCCTCTCTATCTATCTGTCTGTATGTATGTATATATATATGTATGTATATATATATATATATATATATATATATATATATATATATATATATATATATATATTTTATTATTTTTTTTTTTTTCAATGGACGCAAGGAATTAAGATTGAAAAAGATGACTAAATCGCCACTCCCCTATCCCTTTTAAACACTTCCCACGTTGGGAAGAAAGTTAGAGAAAATTATATATATATATATATATATATATATATATATATATATATATATATATATATATATATATATAGATAGATAGATAGATAGATAGATAGATAGATAGTGTATGTCTGTTTTATTCTCTAGAATTCCACTGCATGTCGTGCTGTGTGTCGCTGTAACACACAAGGGCCACGCCCTTCGGATCACTTTTTTAACTTTTATGTGTGAAAGATACTGCAGATAGTGTGGGAAAATGTCCCTCCTCATGAACTCCTCTTTAAATGATTATCCCTTTTTGTCGCTGTTGTAATTTTTGTTGTTGCTGGTGTTGTTATTTTGGTGATGGTGACCTTATTAAACTATGTTGCTGATAATTTTGTTGACGGAGATCAGTGTTTTTGTAATTGATATAAAAGTGTGTGTGTATATATATATATATATATATATAATATATATATATATATATATATATATATATATATATATATATATATATATAATATATATATATATATATATATATATAGTGTTTGTGTATTAATAGTCTTCTCTTTTACTTAATTAGAGCTGACAATTTCGAGTTAGAATTTTTTAGTTTTCGGTGATATGTTGTAGTTTATTTCCTCATTGAACTTTTGACTCTGATGGGATTTTAACTTTAACCCGAACTTTTTGCAGACATATTTTTGGAATAGATATTGGTAACTTTGAGCCTGAAATTAATACTATAAATTTATCGGATAATATTATCTCTTACTTACTCAATGGAAGGCACTGAAAGTTAATTTTATACAGTGAATTATATTTTAAATTTGTGTATTTCATAATATAGTAAGTTTTCAAAAATAATAAGCATATTTGTTATTAAATATGCAAGTTCATATATAATTTTTTTTAAGTCATATAGAATATTTGAAAAATATTTGTAGGGATAAAAGTCTCTATATGATAACGCATTCGTGCAGTATAAAATTGAAGATATTTGATTCGCCAAATAATAAAGGTTCATTACATTTAATTAGTTGCAGAAATGAAATGAATAGAATGAGATTTATAATGCTGGACCTTTGTACCCAAGTTGCGTGATTTATATATAGCATCATTTAAGGCAATGCACTTGAAGGCATGACTTGAAAAAGGATTGCGTGGGATGTTGAAATATCTAGGTACAAGCAATTAAAAGGGAAAGGGTGTGTGTGTGTGGTGTGAGCTTTTGATCACAGTTGATAAAGAAATATATTCAGAAAGGGAGCATGGTGTGAGATTTTGAAGTATATTCATAGAATATTTTTCCAAATCCTTTTTACATAAAATTAGTCAAAAGAGAGTTTTGGTGCGGTTAGAAAGAGCAGGGTATGTGATGTGACTTTCTGATCATTGTTGAAAAATATCTGTCCTATTTGAATAAAAGGTCAGAAAATAATTTTCTTTTTAAAGTTAGGAAATCTTATTTTGTCATTTTGAGAATATGTTTTAGTAAAACGGAAATGGGCGTAATACGTTATGCTAATGGTCTCATTACCTAAAAGTTGCATAAAATGGTATTGTATAAGTGGTTGAATATTTGATAGGTTAATACTCTTTAATAAGGAATGCTAATATACTCTCTTATCCAATATCTATATAAAATGTCTTATATTTTTGTCTTTTCTAGATTAATGTGATTTAGTTATTTGAAAATAGAGACGTTATATTAACAAATGAAAATAATGTAAGATTATTATGTAATATAAAACAAGATACAATGAGAAGGAAATGGCAGTAGTGGTTCAACAAAGTTAGGCTAAATGAGCCTTCTTAGAATATATTTGCTCATTTCCTTTGCTTTTGTTAAGTGTATTGTTCATTTTTAATTCTGACATTTGCCGCATCGTGGAATTTAATACATATACCAAGTACTAGAGCACTAATCACTATAAATTAAAGAGTCAGAATGAATACAACATATATGTTTGGTTCAGTTGTCAAACAGACGTCAATATGTGCAACATGGAATAGAAGAAAAAGACTCAGAGAAATAAAAAAAACACAAAGAGACATTGGCACTAAGTGCCACATCCCTCTCACTGTGTTTTATTTTAATAGGTGTTAGGTCTCTTTGCATATGGGTACGCGCATGCATTGCAGTGAAACTGGGGGCATGAGGCATAGTACTTGTTGGGCACTTATCATGATGTGCCCTCGGCACGCCCAAACAAGAGCGATTATCATGCTAATTGCCGGCTATTGTCATTGTAATATATGAGGTGCACGAATGAAGAAGTACGAAATTTGTTTTCATGTTTTTTGTTAAATTTTGTTGTTCGTTTTGTATTTTGCTATGAGTATGAAATGATGAACTAAGGCAATACATATAAGAAAATAACTCTCTCTCTCTCTCTCTCTCTCTCTCTCTCTCTCTCTCTCTCTCTCTCTCTCTCTCTCTCTCTCTCTCTCTCTCTCTCTCTCTCTCTCTCTCTCTCCTCTCTCTCTCTCTCTCTCTCTCTTCTCTCTCTCTCTCTCTCTCTCTCTGTGTGTGTGTGTGTGTGTGTGTGTGTGTGTGTTTGTGCTTCTCTGTCTATATATCTCTGTCTCAGTCTAGTTTAATGTATGTATGTATGCAAGTGCGTATGTGTGTGGCTATTTGTCTCTGTCTCTATTCGGCCGTATTTTTTTTTAACAAACAATTTTATTATTATTATTTTTTTTGGTAATTATTACCGGTATTTTAAAAAGACCTCCATAACTGGGAAACGCTATAATTTTTCCTGAAATGTTGGGATTGGTTTCGAATCCCTGCTGGTGATCACTTCAAGTGCTTGAGGAATCTGGAAGCGGGCCGTTAAAGCACCATCTATCATCGTTATTACGCTTCATTGAAGTGAAGTATGTTAAACGTATGTAAAGCTTATCTGATTTACACTTCCTTCTATGTAAAGCGTTCTGTACCCTTACTTCGGCCATGTGCATGGTGCTCTTGGATGCTTAATGGGTATAGCTTCGTGGGTTCCTTTGCTTGTTTGTTAGAGAAGTTTTTTTTATTCATGCATGTTTACTCTCTCTTGATGTTCAACCAAGTCTTTTTGAAGTTCATGGCTACGTGGTTCTTATTATTTTCTCAAGTAAATTATAAATGTTGCAACTACTGCAGGACACTGCAATCTTCGAGTGTACTTTAAAATATTTGGAGATCCTCAGTTCTTTTGAGAAGCCACTGCTCTCATTCTCAGAGGTGTTGGACTGCCATGCAGTTGTAAAC
>JAXCGZ010005757.1:110000-115000 GCA_037179515.1 Halocaridina rubra
CGTAACTGAAGGAAGACTTAACATCGAACTGTCCTATTTAACTCCAAAAGATTCTTTAGCTTCAGTGATTGTATATCTAACATTTTGAAATGTTTTTGAAGAATTAGTTAACCTCTGCTAACTGCATAAGTGAAGAACATGCAACATGAAGGATGAAGTTGAATTGCCAATTTAACTTAAATTAGTCAGGACAGATCATAGATATAATAACCCATAATATCCCTTGTTTTATGTCACTATGAGTCCCCATTATGGGATTATACACAAACAGGTTGGACCTGGTGAATTAAGGCTGGATAACCTTCCCAACGCCCCACGGTGTGATCGATCGCTATGATGCCCCTTAATGACCTGTAATATGTTCACATTGTGTAAAGGTGAAATATGAGTTGATGCAAATACTGCATTGCAAAATTGTTTATCAATATCGGGTACATTTATTGTAGGGAATTTTTAAACCCTCCAATTTCTCCAAAGGAACCATGCAGAAATATTTTTAAATTTTTTATCATGGATTAATATTAGATTTGATATGTATCCTCAAAATTTAAGTTTAGATCAAAGAAAGATATATATATATATATATATATATATATATATATATATATATATATATATATATATTTGATTCACGTAAATTGTTTGAATGTCAGTATATAATCAGAACTCACATTCCTTTAAGCTTCACGTAAACTCATAGAAATTAAACTAGTTTAAGTGAAATGACGCGAGGTAAGCGAAGATATCAGAAAAAAACAATTGTAAAATATACTTTTTTTTATGTGTGACATCAGGATAGGAGGAAAACTGCCCTTATCAGGCCCGGGCTTGAAGAATACATTAAGGCGAAGAAAAAGTAGATGTTTTAGGACAAGGCAGAAATTAGGGTATATTACACAATAGGAAAAGGATAAGTTGAAAGAAGAGTCAAAGTATTGAGAATCTGTCATTTTAAGTACGAGTAGATAGACAACTAGGCTGTTTGTTAGGCAGTGAATCTCTCTCTCTCTCTCTCTCTCTCGAAGACTGACCTAGTTTGCTTGATGTCATGGAAACGGAGAAACTTTTACTCACAAATCCACAATGCAGTTTGTTGTATGGTAAATCCCGTTTTTAGTATGCAAGGCGCGGAATGACCCACTAACCCTAATTCGAAATTTTTCTTATTCCAAAATCTTACATCCATGCTCTCCTTAATGTTTATGGAAAAAATGATTTTTTTTTTTACGTCAATGAAAATATACTCCAATAGTTGCATGCATTATTGCTTAGGAAGCATGAATAATAATAATAATAATAATAATAATAATAATAATAATAATAATAATAATAATGATAATTATTATTATTATTATTATAATTATTATTATTATTATTATTATTATTATTATTATTATTATTATGGTATTCTTAAAACCTGTATCTTATTTATAGATTCTTTGTGTTATAATTTTGTAATTTTTTTTATATCTATATCGCAGTTTTATTATAAATGATAATTATTTTGACAAATGAAATGCGTTATTTTCTTTATATTACTCTTTAATATTCTTTATCTTATACATATCCTCCATTTGAGTGTTATGGTCTTATATTTAATATTGTGGTTTTGTCTCGTTTCTCTGTTGGATACTTTTTACATCACGAATTAGAATTATTCTCTGGAACAGAGGCGAGCGTGTCAGTATTATCCTAGGCAGATAAACTTCTCCCGCGAACATTTCCATCTGTTGTAGACAACTTCCGCTGTTTGGCGCCAATGTGGTTGGTTGGCGGGAGGCGGAGAGGGAAACCTTTTCTTTTTTTCCCCTTCCTTCCTTGCCTTCCCTTCCCCACCCAGCCACCTTCTACACTTCCGGATAATTGTATTTCTCTTTGCATCGACCTTTCTGGTCGATGCAAAGAGAAATACAATTATCCGGTAGTGTAGAAGGTGGCTGGGTGGGTGAAGGGAAGGGAAGGGGAAAAAAAGAAAAGGTTTCCCTCTCCGCCTCCCGCCAACCAACCACATTGGCGCCAAACAGCGGAAGTTGTCGACAACAGATGGAAATGTTCACGGGAGAAGTTTATCTGCGTAGGAGATAATGTCTCTGGTAAATTTTTTTTTTTTTCTTGGCAGTAGAAACAAAAGGGTTTTTAGGGACAGTTGTTCGCTTTTATTGTAGTCAGATTAATAGCGAATTCTCACGAGAAACTTAATTTTCTTTTTGAACCGTTCTTGTGGTTCTCCCAAGTATTCAGTTTTTGCTGCTGAGAAACTGGTTAGTTTTAATGATATATATATATATATATATATATATATATATATATATATATATATATATATATATATATATATATATATATATATATATATATATATATATATATATATATATATATATATATATATATATATATCACATCCGTAAAATCGCACACATGTACACAGTCAGAAGTAAAATATAAACCGTATTATTCTACTGTATGTCATTATTAGTTCCCATTATTGAGGTGGACATAGTTTAGATCTTGGGAATTAAGACTGGATACCCTTCCTAACACCACGCGGTGGACTCGATCGTGATCTGTCACATTCCAAGTCGAGTATTCTGACCACTGTTCCACCGCGTTCCCCAAATAAACAAATAACGTAGGAAATATGAAACTCCACAATTGTTAGTTTTTTGTTTTTTTTTATAACCGTCTTTGAAAAAAAAATGGTGTAGTTATCACGAATATTTTTTTTTTTTTTTTTTACTAATGTGACACCAGGACAAGCCAAAAATAAAATTAAAATAAGTTTACCCTTATCGAGGCTGGGCACGAAGACCGTATTTAAAAAAAAAAATAGTGTAGTTATCACGAGTTAGCAAGTAGTTTAACTCTATACTTACAAAAACTTCATCACTGATTTAGAATATTAGAGCACTGAATGTTAAACTAAGTGCTCTTGAAATATATGATTACAATAACTTCATGACTGATTTAGAATATTAGAACGCTGAATGTTGAATTAAGTGCTCTTGAAATATATGCTTATTTTTCAACTTCGAAATCTTAGAGATATTTTCGTAGAAATCGTAAAAGAGCCTTGATAGAGTTTATATTATTTTGCATTTCTTTTTATTAAATCTGCTTAAGTTTAACACTTCCAGAATAGTTGTTGTAATGGCACTGAGCGTGGACCTTCTTCCTGGGCATCAAGTGCCCATTGGGCATTCTCATTTCTTTTGGAATATTGTTGCATGAAAGCCTTTTGGAGAGATGATATGGGCTCATCTTACCCAAAATGTCCTCCGTAATGTCCAGTTGGTACTCTCTGGCGTAATACAGCTCAGAAAGAGACACTTGCAAGGTAAAGTTTGATTAAACTCAGCGTTTTAACACATTAAAATCATTTAAGCTCTGACCAGTGAAACTCGACAAACGAGACCCTATTATTCTGCCTTTTCGTCCATTTCACTGTTGGTACCATTTACAGTGTGAAAGCTTAAGATGAATTAGTAAATCTTTTTTTGTTAGCATATATATATATATATATATATATATATATATATATATATATATATATATATATATATATATATATATATATATATATATATATATTTTAATATTTTATGAAAAGATCAAGTATCATATTACCCTATAAACCTTTACTCTATAATTACTATAATCTTAGTCCAGAGTTTTTGCCCTTGTAACTGCGAATGGGATATGATTCACTGAGTCTTTTTTTTTTTCCCCTAGACATGTCTACATTTTGAACGTTTGCTGATTATTCTTGTTACTGAACTAGCTCTTTATCGGTAATATTAGAGATTATTAGAATCTTCTTTTGTGGTAAAATCTTTGTAGTGAAATATTTTCCTGAAGGCTTCTCTTATTCTCTCAACCAATGTACGAGTGTTATGTCACTTCCATCTCTGCTTCTCTCTGCTTTCTTTCTCATTCTTATTTTTATTATTACATTGATTATTCTTTCAGCCTGTCATTCTTATCTCATTATTCTCTTCTTTTTGTCATGTCTTTGGCTACTATTTTTCTATAATGTTTTCTTTGTGCCCGGGCCCGATGAGGGCAATGGTCTTTACAAGTCCCTGTCTCTCACAAATAACAGAATCGTCTGAATGGTTTATATAGTTGATAGTGGAGACGAGTATCTTTTCGCTAATTGGTTGCACTGACAGTTTGATTAGTTATCACATATCCTTTTAGTTTCCGGTGTCTGGTTTCCTGATTATATATGGAGGTGTCAAGGAGAAGTGCCTTTTGGTCATTGACAGTGCCAGATTGCGAAGTATTTATTTATGTGTGCTTTTTTTTTTTTCCAGCGTTGGACATTCTTGTATATTATTTGCTACTCTATCAGTTTCGAGTTGAACATAAATGTCACGGTTTTTTAAAGTAAAATACAAAATGCACTTTATATTCATTAATGATCATGCAGTTATTACAGATTTTTTATTATTGTTGTTATTAATATTATTGTTGTTATTATTATTTATATTATTATTATTAGTAGTAGTAGTAGTAGAAGCAGAGGTAGTACTGCATGTTGTTGTTGTTGGAGGAGGAGGCTGCCCACATTGTTTCACAGTTGAAGTACATTAAAAACGAATATCCAGCTGGTAATTTATTTTTATCTAGAATATTAAGTTGATTTTTCCGTTAATATTCTGATTTAGAAGTAGTAGTAGTAGTAGTACTAGTAGCAGCAGAGCAGTATCAGGTATGCGTGTACTTGAGAAGCTGTCCAATTTGCTTCACAGTTAAAGATCATAAAAAAACTGAGTAACCACGCTAATAACCTATTCTACCTGGGATGAGGAGATGGCTCTCAGTTTTGTTTTTCTAAAAAAAGTAGCAGTCGTAGCAGCAGCAGTAGAAGCACTGAGAGTAGTCTTATAGAGCTTCTTTATTGAGCAATGCTATGTAAAATTTTCCATCTGATATTCATGTCTTCCAATAGATATTCAAGTTTTCCATTAGATATTCAAGTCTTCCTTATGATACTG
>JAXCGZ010005757.1:120000-150175 GCA_037179515.1 Halocaridina rubra
GTATTGATATGATGAATGTTAAATTTCATTAAATTCAACTTACTATTAAGTTAAGAACATTTACTTGAATCTAGGCCATTAATAAGAACTTCAGCGTTAGTAAGCACCACCTAATATATCACAGTCCCCATTTGAATACGGGTGGACACAGACGTATTTGTGGGGATTAAGGTGGATGCCCTTTTTAGCGCCCCGCGGTATACTTTCCCCCCCCCTACGTTTCAAAAAAGGTTATCTAGAACCTTCTGAGTTAAGATTGCATGCAACACGAAAACCACCTCTTCCCTCTCCTTATTATCTCTAGATGACATTTGCCAACCTGTCTGGGAGACTTTTAGGACATACAGGATTTCTCGTGGGATCCAATCCCTTAAATGCCACTGAGTTACCGAATAAAGGTGCTGGGATTCGATTTTAGTCATCATGTAGATTGGTATAACCGTGATCTTCCTCTTTTTAATTGTTTATTTTATCTTTTAGTACTGTCCTTACTCTAACAGTGAGATTAGCTTCACGCACGTGTTTTGTACATGCTGAGCTCTTCAGAGGACCAGAGTTCCACTTTTTTTTTATTTGGATCTATTACATTCCATGGGGTCATGTGCCAGTCGGCACTCCCAGATCTGCTTAAGGTTCATTATTACACTCTTGCCTATAAAAATTTCATATGTACAATAAAATTGATTTATTTTTGGTTTTAGCGTAGGATATGCAAAAATAACAATAAAGTATCATGAGCTTCATATTTGCATTCATAGAAGATTCATAAAACACAGAGATATAAATGTATTTACATTTGATGCTGGTTATGCTCTTAATATACAAGGATTGTATACTGCATAATATAGAGTCCAGTCCAGCGTTTGTATATCTGGGAGCGCCTACCTGCACACATCCCCATGCACAATCATTAGTTCAACATAAAAGCAATTGATTGCCATAAGGATGCTATACATAAAATCTTACTGCAGAAATAGGTAATGAACATAAAGATGAAAAATAAAGAAAAGTATGAAAATAATTACGTGAGCATGCACTCAGGGTAACGACTACATCTGCCAAAACAAGTCCTTCGCAAGAAGGCAACCGTCCCAGCCCTTGGTTGAAAAGGGAGTCCGTGACGTAAAACCGGAAAATAGGTATATAATAGTGAATAAAGCTGTGAGTACAAATGAAACTATAGAGAATGAAAAAATAAGTAAATTTATTAATTTATAAGTAAAATATATACATAAATAATTATAAAGCATAAGTAGATAAATAAATAGACAGTATAGAAAATATATCAACAAATTAATGAATAAGTAAGAATCAAATAGTCAAAGAAACATTAAGACATGAGTAAGTAATGAGGAAATATCTGAGTATGTAAACAATAAGACAATGTGGTATGAATAAATAAACAAATAAAATTTCTTTTCAGCCGTTTCTCTGATTCAGAGAGAGAGAGAGAGAGAGAGAGAGAGAGAGAGAGAGAGAGAGAGAGAGAGAGAGAGAGAGATATGCATGGTCACAATCACTCCCAGAACATCTCATATGGTCTTTATTACATTCCCTTAAAGATATTATATATTTACAATTTTACTAGACAAATATGTAAATGTTTTTGCATCTTTAGTGATGGATATATACTTAATATTAGGAATAAATTGTCAGGATTACAGAAATGTTTTAACATTTCAAAATAGTACAGTCCAGAGGGTCTGATGACCTGTAACTTAACACATTCCTTAATATAATGTATGAAACTATAACTCCCTTCTCGGCAACATAAAACACATTTGGAGTATTCTGGGTATATTGTCCCTGTTTCTTCATAAGTCACTTCCCACACATGTCTGTAGCCAAGTCATAATATTATACATGCAGCAACTCTACCATAATCACCTTTTAGCATTTTTCCTGGACCATAAGTTTCTGATATATTACAAAATGTTTTATAGTGTGGGATACAGTTGCTGTTGTGTCTGTGAAAGTCTTAACAGTTGCAAGTCTTCTTGCATCTCATTTTGACTCTTCCGCAGTCTTCTTTGCGCAGTTGACCTTTTCATTGCCATTAATCTCAACTTGGCAAGGTACCCATGAGAAGATGTTTTTAGGTTCATATTTGCACATATGATAAGTCCTTCATGAATTGTAGTCATGAGGGTTTTGTAAGCAGGTTTTAGAGAACTTAGTGATAAGATTACACTTCGAATCACCAAAAAATGATCGCACTTTATCCAGTGCTCAATAGCAAGTTTGATACCAGTGATTGCACACTCTATGACTGATGTCCACTTAGGAAAACTTAACCCTTTTTCATGCATTTGCATCCCTCCAAAGTTTTCATGCACTATTGTAACCAGACCCTCCTGTACTGCGTATGAAATACGTCTGTATATATACTGAGAGATTCATTTATGTTAGGAAAATTATTTTTGATAAATACTTCAACAGCCTGTAGCCACCGGTGGTGTGTGTGATTACCTAATTGTGATTACCTAATTGTGTTTACGGGAAAGAGCCCAAAGCTCGTATCTTCCCGTCTCCTGATCGGTTCCATTTTTAGACTTAGTGATACTTATCATACCTGTCCTTAAAACTATGGATTGAGGTAGCATTAACTACCTCCTCGCTTAGCGAATTCCAATTATCAACTACTCTTACACTGAAAAAGTATTTCCTTACATCCTGCAAACAAGTTTTTTTCCGAAGCTTCAAACTATGACCTCTAGTTCTAGAGCCAGCCATATCGAAATATCGATCCCTATCCACTCTATCATAACCATGAAGGAATTTAAAGACTGTCACCATATTCCCCCTTACTCTTCTAGCTTCGAGTGATGGCAAGTCTAATTCCCTCAGCCTCTCATCATGACCGAGATTGCGTATTTCTGGCACCAGTTTCGTGGCATGTCTTTGAACTTTTTCAAGCTTAGCTATGTGCTTTTTCAAGTGCGGATTCCAAAAGGGGGCTGCATATTCGAGTTTTGGCCTCACATAGGTTACATAAATATTTCTGAACATTTCCTTGTCCATGTGCCTGAAGGCTACCCTTACATTTGATAAGAATGCATATGCTGCCCTTACTACGCCATTTATATGTATTTCTGGAGACAAATCTGCCAATATGTTTACTCCTAGATCTCTCTCATTTTCTGTCTCTTGAAGTTGTACTCCAGCCACCGAGTAGTCAAGCTTGGGCCTTCTTGCACTTGTACCCATTCTCATTACCTTACATTTTGAGGTATTGAATTTCATTAGCCACTTTTCTGACCACTCATGCAGATTATTTAGATCCTCCTGAAGTTCTCTACCATTGTTCTCGTTTTTTACTTTCTTCACAATCTTTGCATCATCTGCAAACATATTCATGAATGAATTTACAGACTCTGGTAGGTCATTTACATATACAAGGAACAAAAGTGGCCCTAAAACTGAACCCTGTGGAACTCCACTACTAACTCTTCTCCATTCAGACACTGAGTGTCTTACTCTAACCCTCTGTTCCCTTCCTTCTAAGTAAGTTTTTATCCATTCCAAGACATTTCCACCTATTCTAGCCATTGATTGCAGCTTCCTAATAAGTCTCCCATGTGGAACAGTGTCAAACGCTTTCTGGAAGTCTAGGAATATGCAATCTGCCCAGCCCTCTCTTTCCTGTAAGATTTGGCTTACCTCATCATAAAATTCTAATAAGTTTGTTACTGTTGATCTTCCTTCTCTGAAGCCATGTTGCCTCACTGACAAAAAGTTGAAGGATTCCAAGTGAAGAGAGATATGTGTGTGTGTGTGTGTGTGTGTGTGTGTGTGTGTGTGTGTGTGTGTGTGTGTGTGTTTTTTTTTTTTTTTTTTTTTTTTTTTTTTACGACAGAAGTTACTCCAAGGCCAGATGGTAGACTTGGGAGAAAAGTTTCTACATGCACACTCTGACACGGAATAATTGCATTGACAGCATCGTTATCGTGAAATAGTTTCACATTATGTTTTCTCACCTCAGTATTTATAAGTTTGAACATTTTAGGATGAATGAAACTATTGTACTGCAAATCTCCTTTTATTAAGGATTTAAGGATAACTGGTGATGAATGTGACTCCTGTAGTATATAGGTATCATTTTGAAATGAAGGAACTGATGTTACTACTTAAGCGCCAATTATTATGACATTCTCTGATATGAGGTATTAATGGTGGAAGCTTTAATTCTTGTTGCATGTGTACAATTCTTGTACTCATTGGGCAGCCTAAAATAATTCTCATTGCTTTGTTTTGAATTATTTCTTAGAGAGTTAAGAGGACAGTGCTTAGAGTGCAAAGCTAGAGGGCATGATAATCAACAAATTATCTAATGTAGTTAAGATAAAAAGTTCGGCATATATTAATTCCAACACCAGATACTCTGTTGGCCAACATTTTTAATGGTCTCAGCCTCTGAGAGAGCCTATTGCACAACAACTTGATGTAGGTATGCCTAAATATTTGTAATTACAGGATTCCTGAAATTCATGACCATATAAGCTTAGTGTGGTTTGGTGTGTGGGGGAGGTATAATACTTTATTTTACTCTTAATTAATGAAGGCAGAGTGCTCTCATGTCATCAATTAATTTTTACACTATATATTTTTCTCCATCACTTGCCATGCTTATTTCAAAATTAATTGAAAATTCTGCTACTATTTAATTTATACATGGCTAAATATAAGCTGTAATGTTAACTAGTGCATATCAGTAGGAGTGCCCTTGTGCTCATGTCCCCATGTGCAGTTATTTGGTCAATAAATAAAAACAACACACTGACGAAGTGATATATACCTACCTTTTTGGAAGACATTAAAATACATAATACCACTGTGTTCTGTCTTTCTTTGGCATGTCTGTTATTTTATTAATTCTTCTCTATACCTCATACATTACCAAAACGCGTGTCGTTCTTCTTCTATTCTCTTCCTTTTACAGAAAAAGAATAGGGGATTAGGAGGAGATATCATCGCAAGTTGTCCTTGTTCAGTGATACAGTTGGGCCACATCTTAAAAGAGTAAGAAAATAAGAAAAAAAACAACAAGCATTTCCTTTAAGGGAAGTCTGAAAACCAGAAAAAAAAAAAATATGTGTATATATATATATATATATATATATATATATATATATATATATATATATATATATATATATACATATATATATATATATATATATATATATATATATATATATATATATATATATATATATATATATATAATTACAAAAAAAATATGCTTGTATAAATACCAAGCATATCAAGAGTATAAATTACATTAAAATTAAATTAAGTCAGTAATGGCTGAGATCAGGAATATGAATCTAATTGCGAGCAACAGTGTGACGACAAAGCAACCAGAATCCACCTAAAAAACCATAAAAATATCAGATGTACATTCTACAGCCTGTGACTGTTTTTATATAAAGGTGGAACAATGGAAGTATAATTCTGCCCCTTCTTTTTCTCTGAGGTCGTGAACTTGAGCTCCGGATGTGACCACTGCCTTATGCTCTGTAGGGGGTGGGGAATGAGAGGGGGAAGGGAGGAGTGGATACAAAGGATATCACATTATACTGTGTTAATTGCAGGATGTTTCTTGAAACTTAATAATACCTCGATATAATTCCAGGACTCCATAACTTGTGACTCGGCTCTTTTTTTTTTTTTTAGCCCGCAAAACGAGCGTTTTATGCCTTATCGGAGGAGTATAAGCTTATGAAGATACTGTTATACCCGCTGACCGCACGCTTTTAATGGTGATCTCACTTCATTGCTAAGCAAGCAGGGGCTGTCATGCGCTACTGCCTTCAATTTCTCATCCACAAGAGATTCTTGACTAATTAATAAGATTATGACCCCTCTTCAAGAAAAAGTAGCGTCCCAGTGGTTTAACTCCCTTTTTCCCAATAACTTTTGAGGATGACTTACTAGTGGTGTATGCGGTCGTATATATATATATATATATATATATATATATATATATATATATATATATATATATATATATATATATATATATATATATATATATATATATATATATATATATATATATATATATATATATATATATATATATATATATATATATATATATATATATATATTACTTCGTCTGCCTGTAGAATGTATCTGTTCGGATTTCTTTCATGCCTCCCTTTTTTGTCGATTTCTTTGAAAGGTTGCTGTATATTTTTTTTAGATATATTATGTTGCCTAGTTTGGTTTCCTATTTTTCGTGTAAAATAATGATTCTGTTGCTTCGTTTTGGTTTCTATTTTTCATATAAAAGAGGATGTGTTTAGTATTTTCCGGTGGAGCGGTCCACAAATATACTATAGCTTTGGAGTCAGTTTTGTCCTTTACTTGTGATTGTTGTGAGGATGTTTGTGGGAAATGTGAGCTTTTGTTTCCTGAAATGAGGAGAAAAGCAAGTGTCAGTTGAAAGTACCTGAGTATTGAGTGGCATGCATTGTTATTGTCAGTGACATTAATAAAGAGCGTGGCTTTTGAGATTAAATAGTGGCACCCATGTTTTGCTTTTGTCGAATCCCGAACTTGTAATTTATTTTTTTACAAATGATCCAAATATCTGTTTGTGTGTAAATGACCTAGATGCATTAACAAGGTCCTCCACTACCCTTACTTTGTCCCCTAGTGAAAATTCTGATCTCCCAGGTTTTTTTTTTTATATAATTGTGACAACAGGACGGCCCTCCCCCCAAAAATAAAAATAAGTCTACTCTCATCGGGCCTGGGCACGAAGAAAACTAAGTTAAGAACTAAATTAAGAAGTTAAGTTAAGAAGTAATTATTCTCATTGAAAGGAAAACAAATTTGGTAATGATGCCGATAATAACGATACTGTATCTAGTGTTATTATTGCTATATTATTAACATTATTGTTAACATTTTTATTACATCATTACTATTTTCTATGAAAGCTACATTTAATTTAACTGCATGTATTACCCTCTTACTTATTAATTCAATTACATGTTTACTTATAAGTTACTTTTAATTTTAAGAAGAATAACCTTTGTACAAAAATGGAAATAAATGTTTGTTTGTTTTTTTAGAAACAGAGATGGGGAGTGTATTGTGACTTGTCAGATGTGAAAGGATAATAAGAGATGTGTAACGAATATCCAAGCATATTCGGTGTTGATGTCCTGTGCCAGACTTGAGCGCTTATTCCGTGTAGACTTGATCATGGAGGTATGTTGTAAATGTGTTGTTAATATTTCTGTGGATATAAAGTGAAAATTACGATGTTCAAGTAGTAGAGAATCTCCCAGTTCCTTGTTCGAATATCTAGTTGTTTACTGTCCACGAATTATAAACATTCATATATGTATATATATATATATATATATATATATATATATATATATATATATATATATATATATATATATATATATATATATATATATATATATATAGAAAGAGAGAGAGAGAGAGAGAGAGAGAGAGAGAGAGAGAGAGAGAGAGAGAGAGAGAGAACCTGAAAGACCTATATCAGGAGAGTAATAGTTGACATTATAGACGGTTAACGACATGTTATAGCTTTTTTCCAACGTTTAATCTATAACTTCTTGTCATTAGGAAGTGTACACAGACAGATGCCCTCCCTACAGCCCCACGGTGGGCTCATCTTAATGTTTACTAGGATGTTATTGTTTTATGAGTGTGACACCAGGATGGGAGAAGAATATCGCCCTCATCGGGCGTTGGCACTAAGACACATAAAGCAAAGCGAAACAGAGTCGTGGAGTATTGTGACTTATCAGATGTGAAGGGAGAATGAGAGATATGTAACCAATACGCAAGTATATTCTGTGTAGACGTAGGCATAGAAAAGGATCCGTAACTGAATGAAAACTTAACATTGAACTGTCCTGGATAGCTCGATTTTGAGTCTTCCATCAGTCATGTTAACTGTGTCAGTGTGTTTATCTTCTCACACTACTCTGGAATTTATAGAATCCAGCTCAGGACTTAAAGAACTTATATAACAATAGCTGAATCATTCCATAATGATTTATAACTTTTTTCTAGTAAACGGAAGTCTTTTATTTGCCTTGGTCTTCAGAGTAATATTGCTTTGAAATCACGTCTGTGTATATATATAACCGTCCTAGCCCTTGGTAGAAAAGGGAGTCCGTGACGTAAAACCGGAACCGGATATATATATATATATATATATATATATATATATATATATATATATATATATATATATATATATATATATATATATATATATATATATATATATATATATATACTTACTGTATTACTACACATGTATAAATACACCAACCTTCTATATAGGGAAATAGTTATCCACATTTTGCTGAACATATTTATCCTGGTTGTTTCTTCTTACACTGCTGAGAATGTATATACTCTTCACCATATCCTGATATTCTGGACATGCTTATGAATTCGCTACGAAGGAAAGATTGTTCAAAAAATTATGTTGGCAGAAGGTAATAATACACTTTTTGTTCAAACCGTTCTGTTTTTTGGGAGTGAACCTTTTATTTGTTAGTATGTCTTAACCATATTTGACGGTAATTTTGCAAAAAATAGAATTATATCTTTCCAGTGATTATTAAGTTTTACACATTTACATCCCTTAAACCCCAATACAACTGTTGTAAACCAGGTCTAGACAGCCTATGTTATTTTCACCTTTATTCGTAGGGCGTTCCTCCCTGTGAAACCAAGACCTTTCTACACAATCTTATTTTGCATGACAAGCCATGACTCTGATTCCTTTAATAAAACCGGGTCTTAATCCTTAGGAAAATATGGCGAAATAACCTATTCCTGAGCCAGGTGACACTTCATAGCTCTAATGGCGTCTCTGATTGGTTGTTCTTGTCACCTTTAACCACTCTTAGGTCTAGGATGGATGTCGGTTAGGCCTAATGCACACATGGTGAATGTCGGTGTCCCTTTTTATCGGATTAATGATGTGACTTGATTACTTTTGGCTGAAGATATTAAACAAGACGCCTTAATAAAAGGGAACGGTGCTGGCAATCTTTAGGGATCGAAAAACATGGCTGATCTTCTGATTATGTTTGTGATTACATGAAATTTATTTGTATTTACCGACTAATCTAACAGTATGTATGTTCGTATGTGTGTATGAGTATGTATGTGGTTGTATGTATGTATGTTTGTACCGTGTTGTACACAGAACGGTACTACACATATGAAAATATGAGCTATTGATTGTGCGCATGTGTATTTGTTATGTATAGTTATGTAGCTAATTATTGGGTCTGGATAAATTTAATGTTTTACAAATTTCTTACTTTCATTTTAATTTTTTTTGTATTGGCCTTTTCGTTCTTTCTTTACTTATTAACTTACTCGCCATGTACTTCATTACTGTATTACTTCCTTCTGCACTTTAGTTTTTTCCTTAACACTGTCTGAAGAATGCTTTTTATTTGGGTAACTGCAGCAAACTGCTGTTCTTTTTCTTATTTTAGAAATGTTTCTATCTTAAGGAAGTCAGTCTTTGGCAAGATTCATTCTTGAAATGTTGAATAAAATTTTTCTCGGAAGTAATATATATGCTGTATAATTCTAATGGTTTATTCGATTCTCTTTATGTTCTAGAAATATCTTTTACAATTCTATTTCCACATTTTCTTACCTCATATTTTGGCGCCAAGCCTGGAAAAAAGGATTGGCGCCAGAGCTACTCCGTTTGAACGATCGATGCGGGCACCCATTCGTCTTTTATAGCAGCTACTTGTAACTGAGAAGCAAATATAAGTTCTTTGACCTTATATCTTAAATAGTGTAAACCTAGGATACTATATTGTTTGTTAGCTAGACACACAAATGGATTTCAAAAACGCATATGACGCGGTTCTGTGTATGGCTAGGATCCCCCATGGGGGGATCCTAGCCATAAACACAACCGCGTCAGATGCGTTTATGAAATCCATTTGTGTGTCTAGCTAGCTAACAATATGGTATCCTAGGTTTACACTGTTTAAGAAATTGGGCCTTTGTGTGTCTGTATTGAGTAGCTGCTCCATCTTCTCAGCTATCTGTCTCAATCTTCATCCATTTGCCCTAGGCCAAATAGCATAACGTTCTTGTTTTAACAATAGAAACATTACCCGTCTGCCTTTTAAATATAGCAAAATGATAGTCTACGTTTTATGTGTCGCTATTAATTTCTATTAAAAGAGTGAACGCAGACGTTGTTGCTGGGGAATTAAGGCTTGCTACCCTTCTTATTGCCCCGCTGTGGGTTCGATTACTGGTCTGTCAACTCCCAAGTCGATGATTTTAACCACTCAGCTACCGTGGCCTATTGAATATAGTGCCTGCTATAATATTTATTATTCCAGCACCTGAGTGAAAGTCATTTTTAAAATGAAATGGAAGATATGCAACACCTACAAGGTTATTTTTTTTTCCATTTGTAAACTTGTATAAAAAATTATAACTTTGAACGCGTGTAAGCCATATTAAGGTATATTTATGAAAGGTTATTTTTGTTTCATATATGTTGAAAGAAAATAGTCATTTCAATGTTGTTTATTTGATTTATTAATTTTCAGTCTTTGCCTTTTGTCGTCAGAGCCATGTACAGCCAAGAGTTCTTTTTCCTACTGTCGTAATACGTAATTAAATTTGAGCATTAGAAACATAGTAGTTGTTAACCTTTAAATCTATTGCAGACTAATGAGTATGTATGTTTGTGTACAAATAGGTACATGCATACATACATACATACATACATACATACATAAATGCATATATATTGGTAGATTAGTCGGTAAATACATATAAATTTCATGTAATTAGAAACATAATTAGATGATCGGCCATGTTTTTGATCTGGGGAAGAGAATTCTTACCTCATTGGGAGATGCTTCTCTCTATACTCTACCTCAACAGAGATAGTCGAAGAATAATTATTGTACAAAAATGGAAATAAATAAATGTTTGTTTGTTTGTTTGTCAAGACTTGTGTAAATTTTTCAGTCCTCTCTTTTAGGGCTTTTTCGTACTATTGATTACTTGTAATTTTAAAAGCGTATGAAGTGTGTAACATCTAAGTATGACTTTATGTTTTGTTTTTTCAAGTAATACAGATATTATTATTTACTTCTACTCTCAGAAATGTTAGTTGATGTAAACATCGACGGTTACATAATATAATTAGCTTGAAAAAAATATAACTTTAAATTTGCAGATAAATACGATAACATATCAGAGTATTATGAAGTGTCAATCTACCCTTTGTGTGGCATGTTGGGTATCAGTAGTTAAGAAAAGCTGTTGGTAAAACTAGCAAATTGGGGTAATTATTCAGATATGTGTTTAGATTTTTTGTTTATGCCCTTTTCCTCGGCTACCCTCCATACAGGGGGAATTGTTACTGTTGTGAATGTATGTATAAGAAGCATTAAATTACTTGGAGAAGTGTGTTCTTTGGAACTATTCTTATATGTTGTTAAACGACATTTATGCATAAAAATTTTTGCGAAGAAAACAACTGTTAATATGTTATGCGATGTAAATATATGCATAGTCAAAGAAAGTACTCATTATTGCTACAAAACCTTGCCATTTTTATGAGTTAAAAAGTAATGGGTTGGAACATCGCCTTATCTTTGAATATCAACCTTGGCTTTTACATAGGTTACGATGTCTTTAATGCAGTCTGATGCACCTTCATTTTCTTTAGAGAGACTTCGTGGCAAAGATGTTGCTGATGATAAGAGATGGTGTTGATGAATCGCATATTTGAATGATAGTGGTGTTAATGAGCTAGTCATCATTATCTCTTGTTGTTGTCCATATGCTAATGACCTCTCATTAATAAAGTAGCTTTTTATAAAGAGTCCAATTTGTTCAGTATTTCACTGTGTTGTCTGTTTACACTCAAGTGGTCATTAATATTCCGCTAATGATCTGCATTATCATTAGACATGGTGGCCATTTTCTCTCTCTCTCTCTCTCTCTCTCTCTCTCTCTCTCTCTCTCTCCTCTCTCTCTCTCTCTCTCTCTCTCTCTCTCTCTCTCTCTCTCTCTCTCTCTCTCTCTCTCTCTCTTCCTTTTTACATGGGCTAAAGTGAGGTAAGAGTAAGTCTTATTGATTCAAATTGTGTGTTAGGGAGAGATATGGCTGATGATAAGTATGGAGAACGAAAAGAAGGATGAGTTGAGATGACTAAGATGATGTCCAACTTGATAACTAACATGATGAACGAGGAGTTGAGATGATGAACGAGGAGAAAACAATTACTTTTTTGAGGTTTTATGGGGATCCCGCCGCTTGATAGACATCTTTTTGCTCACTCTTTCTCGGAAGGCACACACGATTCATAAATAAAAGTTAAATATACTCCCATTATATAGAGAGAGAGAGAGAGAGAGAGAAGAGAGAGAGAGAGAGAGAGAGAGAGAGAGAGAGAGAGAGATATTGACTATAATTATTATTCAAGGTTTTTTTTTTTCTTACAAAAGAGTAACTATTTGAGGTTCTCCCTGAAAATCATTTCACTTCATTCTTTGCTGTTATCTGCAAACTACTAGACAGTGCAATACCTTATCTATATTACTCGGTTCTGTTTATATGTTTGTGCGTGAGTGTATGTCTGTCTGTGTGTGTGTGTGTGTGTGTGTGTGTGTGTGAGGAGAGAGAGAGAGAGAGAGAGAGAGAGAGAGAGAGAGAGAGAGAGAGAGAGAGAGAGAGAGAGAGAAATTTGCAAAAAGTAAACTTTTCATATTTTCACATTTAGGTAACACATGAATATTTACCCTTCCCGTACGTGAGGCATGAAAGAATAACGATTAAAGGCTTCATATAAGAGAAAAAACATCTACTTTACCTTCCCAAACCTATTTCTTTAAGAACTTACTTCAGTTCAAATAATATATAAAACGAAACTTTAAAGGGGGGTTTACACGATCAAACGATTCGTCGAACGCGGTTCGACAGACAAGTGTTTGAAGTGATGTTCGAACGTGTGAACGGGGTATTTGGTTGTCGAACACGGAACGTTCGACGAACCGTTTGACCGCGTAAACCGCCCTTTAGACGGTAGTGTATAACGTGGCTAAAGTAAGACAAATTTACTCTACTTAAAAACAAAACTATGATATAGTTTCCGGCAATCCCTTGGTCATATATATTGTCATTAAAGTTATAGCCGTCTCACTTGCGGTTACCATTGGAACGCCTGGCTGACTTCTTATATATAAGTATGTATTGCTTTGTTTTGTTCATTTGGAAGTAGAACTTATTCGAGTTCATTGTCCTAGGTATTTTTTTATGCTAGCCGTCTCATTTTTTTTTATTTGGGGGGGGGGGGAGTTATTAGGTTGGTTTCTTTGTTCAGCAGCGCCGTTAAGGAATTAGTTTCACCTTCATCCTAATGAGGGGCCAGGGACTGATTTGGTTATTACACAATGCTCTGTCTGTCAGGGTTCTTACTCTGTATACATACATACATACGACCATATGCATGCATATATATATATATTTATAATATATATATATATATATATATATATATATATATATATATATATATATATATATATATATATATATATATATATATATATATATTGTATCATAATTATTATTATTATTATTATTATTATTATTATTATTATTACTAATATTGTTAGTAGTAGTAGTATTAGCTGTCATTTTCCCATTTTGAATTATGCCTCTATAAGTGGTTGTTTTTCCATCTAATGTGAAAAACTTCTCCCACGTAACGGAGACATTCAGTATTTTTCAAGAGCATTAGTGGAAATGGATCCATTAGCAGGTGGCAAAAGCTCTCGTGAAAAGCCTGTATAAGTCACTGGATGGAGAATGATCTCAAAGATCTCTCGAGAAGGAGGAAAGCGTTTTGCTGTTAGGGTTAAATCGTTTGGTGTACCTAAATAATAAGATGCAATGTATATGATTCCTTTATAACAATAATCCTTTAAGTATATCATAAATATAGTCTTACTTTGCAACGAGAAGCCAATGGGAGAGAGAGAGAGAGAGAGAGAGAGAGAGAGAGAGAGAGAGAGAGAGAGAGAGAGAGAGAGAGAGAGAGAGAGAGAGAGAGAAGAGAGAGAGAGAGAGAGAGAGAGAGAGAGAGAGAGAGAGAGAGAGAGAGAGAGAGAGAGAGAGAGAGAGAGAGAGAGAGAGAGTTGAATAAATATGCTCGAACAGAACAGTGCCTTAAGTCATACAGCTGAATATCGTTATTTTACTTGTACATTTCAGATGAGTAGCTTAGGGTATGCCTGTCACTACCTAAGTTTTTATTCAAAAGAAAATTAACTGTTATACATGTTAATGTGCCTTAAGTTTCAGAAGGGTTATCTAAATGTGTGTATATATGGATAAGGTGTACATAACTCTGTCAAGATGAGAATTGCAGGTGTGAACATTTTTTTTTAATAATACTCTTCTCAGCTCATTAAGTCAACAACTGGTTCCCCAAGAGGTCCTGAGTTCGATCCCCTGAAGTTATTTGTATAAAAAAAATTACACTATAAATAAGAATAAGGAGAGTGAAGTTAGGTTCTTCTTATGCTAGTCACTGTTAACTCGCCAGGCTCAGTGAGTATGCTATTTGAGATGTGGGGTAAGTAAGCAATAGGATCTCCCAGAGATCGTGAGTTTATAAGCTTGAAAATGCCTTCCTTGAACCTGTCCTAAAGTAAAATATAAGTTTAGGCACTTGGAATTATTCAGTTATATTCGCAGTGGGTATATTTGCCATGTTTTTGTGTAATGTATATTACCGAGTTATGTTTGTTCTCTCAAATTTCATACCCCAAAAAAGTTTATCTTCAAAGTGGCCACAAAAGGAATCCAAAATACAGGATGAAAATGCTAGAGTAAATTATCTTCAAGTATGATTCATTAGTCATCATTTCATCCTTGATGCACTAAACAAACTATTAGGAGTAATTGTCTCTGTTTACTCAAATGAGGAATGTGTGGATGGATGCTCTCTTCTTATTGTATCCCCGAAAATTATCTCACTTACTGCAGGCAAGGTAAAGTTTATTTGGATGGACGTTTTCATTTTCTACGAAAAAAAAAATATTTATTCTAGGCAAGTAAAAGTTTATTTGTCTTCGTTGTAGATGGTCATGTGGGTGTTTTGAGTCTATTTATCTCCATTGTGGGCTGTTTTAGTATTTGGAATTCGTCAATACTTGAATTTTTTTTTTTTTTAAGTAATGGTGTCTTTTATGATACAAGATGAAATTTTTTTGTATTTGTGTGTAAAGTATTATTGTATATATGTATGTGTCTGATTATTCTAATTATCAACTATTTTTACACTAAAAAAGTAAAACCTTATATGTGCAAAGAAAAATCCTTGCGAAGCTTCACACTGTGACCTCTTGTTCTAGAGCCACCCATATTAAATTTTCGCTCCCTTTCCACTCTGTCTGAACTATTAAAGAATTTAAAACCGTTATAATATCCCCTTCTTCCTTCAAGCTTCGATTGATGATAAGTCTAATTCCATCAGTTTTTCCTCATAACAGATTACGTAGGTCTGTCACCAGCTTCGTAACTTGTCTTTGAATTTTTCCATTTTATGTATATGCATTTCAAGTGCGGATAACAAAAGGGTGCTACACATTCAAACTTAGACCTCACATAAGTCATGTAAATATATCTTAACATTTCTTAGTCCATATGCTTGAGGGCCACCCTTATGTTTGCTAAGAGAGCATATGCTACCTTTACTGTACCATTTATATGCATATCCAGAGACAAATCTACCAACACATTTACCCTTAGATCTCTCTCATTTGCATAGTCTGAACGTTACTCTTCTGCTAATGAATACTCACAAGATTCTTCTTGCACTCTTGCCCATTCTCAGTACTTTACACTTTGAAATATGGAATTTCATGAAGCACATGTCTGACCACTTATGCAAAGTATGTAGGTCTTCCTGAAGTTCTCTATCTCTGTTTTCTTTTCTTTTTTACTCTTTTCACAATCTTTGCACCTTCTGCAAACATATTTGAAAATGTTATTCCAAGACTCTGGCCGATCATTTACATTTATAAGTAACAGAAGTGGCCGTAAATCTGATCCTTGTGAGACCCCACTGCTAACCTTTCTTCTGTTATACACTGCATGTCTTACTTTTAACCACTCCAAGATATTTACACCTATTTTTGCTCTTTCATGCAGCTTCTTAATGAGTCCCCCGTGTGGGACTGTATCATATATTATCTGAAAATCTTAAAATATGAGATATGTCAACCCTTCTCTTTCTTTCATAAAATAGAAGTTTATTAGCGTAGAACTGCCGTCTCTGTAGTCATGTTGTCTCACTGACAAAAGGTTGAAGGACTCCAAGTGACGTGAAGAGATATACGTTTTCTCCGTAGTTTCTCCATAACTTTCCAAACTGTGCTAGGGTGTAAAGACAAATCATTTATAAAAGGGTGCACGTGCACGAATGGGTCTGTATGTGTCCTTGCAATTCTATATGTGCACTCGAGAGAGAGAGAGAGAGAGAAAGAGAGAGAGAGAGAGAGAGAGAGAGAGAGAGAGAGAGAGAGAGAGAGAGAGAGAGAGAGAGCCTAAGTCTCTTCATAATGACTAATGACCTATTCCCGGGTGAGAGCTGCGGTGTGTCTGTTCTCAGTGTAGTCTGAAAACAATTGATTAACTGAGTAGTCAGCCTCATAACTTAAATATGAGTAAGACTTCGCCGTACATTATGCCTTGATGGCCAGTATCTCGTATGTTTATTATGATATGACGTCATTGAGTGCCTGTGTGTGTGTTCCTTTTGGTGGCACTCCATGAAACGCATCTGCAAAAAGTGCTCAACCTTGTTGTTCCATTCCTCTGGACTCTATCTTCACTGTGCTGTCATGACAGGGGATATATAATAAGTTATAGTTATTGGCTGGAGGCTTGATGAGGTTGTCTTGAGTCCCTTAGTGCGTGGTCTTGTTTCAAGTCATTTGGAGTCTTCTTCGGGAGTTGTTTATGGAGGTCTTCTGTTATTCATCCACACTTATCTTCAGAGCTTCCGCTCCTTCTTTGTTATAAAACAGTTATGTACTGTTAGATATAATATATATGTATTGCGATTGCCATATTCTTCTTGTAACTCATGTTGGAATAAGTGAACAGTATTCCACCGTATGTGGGGGAAGATTAGTGAAGAATGTGCAGCAGATAGTTACGCACATTTATTTTGGATATGGGGGGGGGGTTGATTTATAGTGGTCGTCCGGATAGCAAAAGGCTTCTAAACGTGTTATTATACATGTTATTGTTTCTATAGCAATATCCAGGACTTTTGGAAGTAAAATTATTGATATGAATGAATAATAGAAATATTACTCCCTTTTTACCCCTCTTCAAAGGGGAGAGATAAATAGATAGATAGATAAAGAGATAGATAGATAGATAGAGAGATAGAGAGAGAGAGAGAGAGAGAGTCATCATTACATGGTACTTGTCTTTTCAGTAATGACAGTGAGTGCGATAGAGAGAATGATTCTGTTTTATTGTAATACCAACTAATTTTAGTCTTAAGTAAGTTTGAAGAATTAGAAAATGAATAGGAGACAAAATTAAAAAAAAATAAAGGAAAACAAAATTAAACCTTCAGGGGGAAACGTCAGTCATATGTTTCATTCAGAGGGAGTAGCTACTGGAGGTCTACTCATTTGCTTATTAAGTATTATTTTGAATAGCATATTGAATTCCTTAAGAGAATATAAATTTATCTGTAGATGTTGTGGATCAAAGTTTTTTCTAGTTTTTATTTTTATTAATTTGGACTAAAATTAATATGGAATTGTATGAAAGGTTTTGTCATTTGAAAGTCTTGTAATTACTGTAATAATTTTTCACTTGACGTTATAATATTAACAGCCACGGGGAAGCAGTCCTGATCAAAGCAGTGCTGGCCCCAAGCCCAAATTGTAGAAGGTGGGTGCTAGGAAGGGTATTCCGCTTAATACTTTGAGGCAGCACCAATTAAAAGCCTTCAAGAGGAAAAAAAAAAAAGACCCCTCACTAACATGGGAACATAGCTGTACATAGAGAAGAAGAAAGGCTACTGTAAACAGCAATTTGCTAAACAATATATTCATCTATATATCAATATACATAAGTATAGTTCCCTTATAAGGGTGGTGGCTTAGTCAGAGCAAAAAACTTGACTCTTTTTGGAAGGAAAATACAAAGGATGGGATTCAAATTCCCGTTTTCCACCCCATTTAGACGACTTTTAAGACACGCAGGGGAATACGGAGGAGGCATTCTAGGCCTCCTTCATGATTAGTAATTGACCTGTGTTCAGGTTTTTTTTTCTTGAAATGTCAATTCTCCGGTGTCATAATTCTTCATTGACAATAAATGATATTGTTTGAGTTACTGTTGTTATACCTTCCCGAAAGGGTATGAGTTCAACTCCCCAAGGTAGCTTGTATATCTTTTCTTCGTCAGAGTCACTTCTAGGAGTATGGAGGAGAGGAACTAACAACCTTCTTCTTGTGGCCTTCTTCAACCCAGCTGGCTCAACAATGACACCATTAGAAGTGTGGGAATTAGATGGACAAATATTCCTATTACCTCTGGTTTTCATAAGAGTGAAGATGCTGTTCCTTTAGGATTGATGCTCTAGGGTTAGGTTTGTCTCAGCACTACCCATTCAGCACCAGGCTCTTTCAATGCTAGACAATTCAGCTCTAGTATGCTTTCTAAACAAATCAATAAAATTTGCTAAGCTACTCTGACTTAACCCAAAGTTTACCTCATATCAGCAGCACCAAATAAGTGCAATGAAGCTTGATATAGATTTTTTTCCCTGTCCTGTCACATTCTGCTACTTTAGTCTTTTATACATTTTCACAAAAGTATTATTGGTTCTTGGGTCTACGGACGTGTACTCGTGCACTTAAAATTGCCTATACAGTTGATGAAGAAGTATATTCTTTATATCTTCGCTATGATTATTCAGTCGTCGCACTGATGAATACCTCTTATTAGCTCTTGCTACCATATTGGTGGCACTTAACAGTATTGTCTTTGCCATTTGGCTCTCATAAGATTGACTCGTATGGTCACTTATTGCAAACATTCATTCATTATGTAAGCAAAAATAAACTTATACTTTGACTTCCTGTATTTTTTTAAAGGTATCACTGCCCTTCTCTCTTAAGCTGAAGTAACCAAAATAGAAAATAATTATGAATGTAAAATTTTTCATGAACTGGATATCACTGGGCTGTCTACCATTGTCATGCCATGTGAGAAGAGTTCAGAAAAAAAAATTGCTTATTAAAGCAGAAAACAACATCTTGTTCAAAGTATATCTTGAAGTAATATTAATCATTAGGATGATATAAATACTTCAGTAATAATAATAAAATATTGCCTTTTTGAAGCATATTTTGTACTAATTTACACCGTTTTATGGGTCGCAATTAGTCCCCATTCGAATGGGGTGGACACAGACATGTTGGAGATAGGGGATTAAGGCTGGATGCTCCCTCTAGTGTTATTCGCTTCACAACTCGCGTGTTGTACCACTAAAGGGGGGTTTACACGGTCAAACGGTTCGTCGAACGCGGTTCGACAGACAAGTGTTTGAAGTGATGTTCGAACGTGTGAACCGGGTATTTGGTTGTCGAACACGTTCCGTGTTCGACAACCAAATACCCCGTTCACACGTTCGAACATCACTTCAAACACTTGTCTGTCGAACCGCGTTCGACGAACCGTTTGACCGTGTAAACCCCCCTTAAGCCACCTCGAAAAATCACATGAGATCTATGACACCTTTTTCTTGTGACCCAACCACCATAGTTGCTTCATCATTTGACCTAGTGCCTCTGCCATCTAGACTTCATCTCGGTTGGACATTTTCGGCTCCTGTATATAATGACTTTCGGGGATTTTTTTTATTATCTCTTATTTATTTATTTATTCATTTATTTTTATTTATATATTATTTTCTAATTTATTTACATTTTACTTTGGAGCTGTTTCAGAGAATTTTTTTTATTATCGAACACAAATATGCTGTTTTACTATTGACCCCATACAGCTAATGGTGTAGGATATTCTTTAAACCTGCTGAGTTTACAGGGGTTGCCACACGAGGGTACACTACTATCTTTTCCTTTTTATTCTCAAATATTAATGCATGCTAATTTTATGAGTTTTTTTTTTATGAACATCATCTTTCTCAGCCGCTTTTGCTATGTTCATTTAGGGTTGTATTCCACCGGTCTCATGAAGACTGGCACCATGTCTCTTCATTGATCAGGGAGGGCTTGAGACCGGCATCGAATTTTGATATGATAGACGTATGGATATCCGGAAAAAAAAAATTCATATCTTGGATGCATATGAATTATATAAAATTATTCCTTTACCTGAATCAGTCACTTTTCACTTATTTTCAGGGTCAGTGTATATATGATATTTTCGTTTTCACGTGTGACCTTGAATTAAATGCTTCTCATTCTTCTCTCTGATTCTGTTTCAGTATTTTCATCTCTCACTCTCCATATCTGTTACTTTCACTCCCCCCCCCCACTGTCTGCCATTCTCAAGTTAGTGATACCTTTATTGATTCGCGGTAGTGCCAAACACCGACCTATCTTTATGTTTGGTAGAGTCCAAACAGCTCTTTCCGCGATAGATAGCTATCGGTAGAGTTATTTATTGAGCTCTTTACATGTCACTTGTCCTTTTAAGAACGAACATGTGCTGAGGAAAACTGATTCTCAGGTTTGCTTATATTTGCGTTACGCTGGTGCTCAGATGCAATGAAATATTGAGTTTTATTTCATGAGTTTTCAATTAATTATTTTTTAATATAACGTTGGAATCAGTAGAGAACAATTACTTCCGACGAGGCTTTTGTTGTTGCTAGTGAATCGCAATCTTTTACTGGAAAAAAAAATCACACATGTTATGAATTTAGTTCGTATTTTTCTTATGTCCTACACTTGAAGTGCTTGTATAGTGTTATTTGGATTATTTTCATAGTTTATTTTATTAGTATAGATTACACAAGCAAACATTGAATATGTTGTTATTGTAGTTGATTAATTTTTAATTACTTATATATATATATATATATGTGTGTGTGTGTGTGTGTGTGTGTGTGTGTGTGTGTGTGTGTGTGTGTGTGTGTGTGTGGTGTGTGTGTGTGTGTGTGTGTGTGTGTGTGTGTGTGTGTGTGTGTGTGTGTGTGTGTGTGTGTGTGTGTGTGTGTGTGTGTGTGTGTGTGTGTGTGTGTGTGTGTGTGTGTGTGTGTGTGTGTGTGTGTGTGTGTGTGTGTGTGTGTGTGTGTGTGTGTGTGTGTGTGTGTGTGTGTGTGTGTGTGTGTGTGTGTGTGTGTGTGTGTGTGTGTGTGTGTGTGTGTGTGTGTGTGTGTGTGTGTGTGTGTGTGTGTGTGTGTGTGTGTGTGTGTGTGTGTGTGTGTGTGTGTGTGTGTGTGTGTGTGTGTGTGTGTGTGTGTGTGTGTGTGTGTGTGTGTGTGTGTGTGTGTGTATATATATATATATATATATATATATATATATTAATTAAGCACATTACATATGTGAAAACATGAATAATTTTTTACCCCGACCGGGACTCGAACCTAGAACGTAAAAAATGATTCATATATATATATATATATATATATATATATATATATATATATATATATATATATATGTGTGTGTGTGTGTGTGTGTGTATGTATGTGTGTGTGTGTACTGACAAACAAATGTATAGTTAAAAATTACGATGTTTTTCTGTGTATCATAGCAGTCACAAACATTTCGTATAGCGAAATCCATGCAAATAACGTCTCTCTTAATAAAGGCTCTCCTCTGTTTATTTTCATATGCTTCTTTTAGCACCGCAGTGGATCAAATAATAATCTGAACCTATACTGTCATGATAAATTTATTTATTTTTTATATTTTTTTATATTACATCTTTTGTATCATGATAAATTTTAAGAATTTTGGAGCCTGAATTCGGAACAAACATCTCTATGCTTAGATGAGCGTTTAGTGCAGGGGTGTGCAACCTTTTTTCCCAAAGGGCCACTAGTCACGACTCTGTTGGTATGGAGGGCCACATAACCTTACTATTTCATGCTATCTACTACGATCGAAGACATATTATGTGAGATTATACTAATAAAGATAGATAATTAGTTTGTTACTGATTTTATTTAAATTGGGATCACAGAAATAAGAATTGTCTGAAACAAAAGTATTTTCCTTACTATAAATGAGCAAATGAAAGGCTACCGTACCTTATTATTATAATGTACAAACATAAATAATTACTTATTATTGGTTAACTGGGATCATTAACATAAGAATTATCAAACACAGACATTTTCCTAATCATTAATGAGCAAATGAAAGGCTACTCTAGTGAGATGGTTGATGTTGCATTTGGGACACCAACTCATCAGTATCAGGCTGTATGGATGATGTGGCTACACACATGGTACATTCCAAATGTTCATCAGTAAGTAAAGACCCTTGCTTGTTTTTAACTAGATTCATTTTTGAAAAAAGCTGCTCACATACATATGTGCTACCAAACACTGCCTTCATTTTCCTTGCATGAGCAGAGAGTTTTGGATACACTGTTACTGATACATGCTTCTTATAAAACTGGTATACTTAACTATCATCAAACTTCTTTCTTAGTTCATCATTGCACTGTAGTTCAGTTATTTTCATCTGTATGTCCTCGGGAATTGCTGTCACATCCACAGAAAAAGGAGAAGCAAAGACTTCAATGGCTTGTGAATGTTTCTTGAGGTCACCAAATCTTTCTGAAAATTCCTCTCGTAAGACTCCCAATTTGTCACCATACTTCTGATACTGAGGGTTGCTAGTGTCATGGTTTTTCAGTGTAGGAAAGTGGGCTGGGTTTTGGTTTCTGATTTGTGACTCCCACAGACGCAATTTTATCTGGAAGCCTTTGATCAGTGAGAACATCTCATTTATTAGTTGATCTTTTCCTTGAAGTCTAACATTCAGTGCACTAAGATGATCAGTTATATCTACTAAAAATGCTAAATCACATCTCCATTCCTTATCTCTCAATTCAGGGATAGCATTACCTTTCATATCTAAGAACAGCGCAATTTCTTCCAAAAGGTCATATGCTCTCTTCAACATTCCTGCTTTGCTTAGCTACCTTACCTCACAAAAATACTTCACATCACTGTACTCTGCATCAATGTCTGCCATTAACTGCTGAAACTCGCGGTGATTTAGACCTCTTGACCTAATGAAATTGACAGCTTTCACGAGAATATTAGTCACATGCTGAAAGTTTATTGTCTTCGCACATAAAGCTTCCTAGTGTATGATACAATGCAGGACAATAAGTGAACCGAAGTCAATATTTTGAGACCCCCTTCTAGTCTTTAGTAATCCAACAACCCCATTTCTCTGACCAGACATCGAAGGCGCACCATCTGTTGTAATGGAAACTAAATTAGTGTAGTCCAGTACAAACCTTGCCAATGCTTTTTCCAATTCATCAAAAATAGATTGTCCTGTTGTGGTCCCCTTCATGCTTTGTAGTGAAGCCATTTCCTCTGTAATATTATAGTCATTGTCAACTCCCCTAATATACACAGCCAGTTGTACAGTGCAAAATGGTAGCGTCTGCGACTCTGAGGCGCCAGGTCGAGGGTTCGCGCCCCGTCACGGACTGAGGTTAGTAAGGGCATACACTCAGGGTAACGATTACATCTGCCAAAACAAGTCCTTCGCAAGAAGGCAACCGTCCTAGCCCTTAGTTGAAAAGGGAGTTCGTGACGTAAAACCGAAACCAACCATAGAGTATATTTAGTACACCTGAGTCGTGGGGTAGGAAGTTATTATTAAGAATGGACATCGTTCAGCTTCATCGAGGTTATCCTTGATTTGGTTGGTTAAAACCTATTTCCTAATATGGATATTTTTACCCCTAGGTAGAGTTAGTTCACGTAAAGGTTAATTAGAGTTAGCATAGGAATATGCAAGCGTTATAAACAAGTTAGTCTTAACTTTTAACCCCCCCCCCCGAAATTAAAGGCTGCTCTCTGCCTAGGTCAACACAGATAAGGAAAAATATATTTAATATTACCTATGGTGAAGGAATCCTTTTCTGGGATGCACATTGCCCAGCCTAATTAAGGTTAGGTTTTTTCGGATAGTTATAAAATTGCACCCATATTAAGTGATATAGTGCCTCAGACTAGTTAGCTTAGTTAAAATTAAGATAGATTCCGTAGAACCTGAGTCTTAATCCAGGGTTTGAATCTATCAGAGTAGGGTCAGTTGGTAAAAGACCAGGTGTATATTTTTGCAGTGAATTTTGGTTATGCCAAAATTAATTTGAGGGATGGGTGTATTATTTTCAGGTACAAGTGGTGTTTACTAGGAATGAGATTGGAGTATATATCAGTAGATAAAATTAAAGATATATAGGATTAAGCAAAGTCATATTGTAATAAGACTTCATTAAAATTTAATATCAAATGACCTTTTGTTAGTAAATGCTACTTGAACAGAGTCAAAATTTACTCTTCTTTTTAATTTAATAGTCACGGACTGAGGTTAGTAAGGGCATACACTCAAGGTAACGATTACATCTGCCAAAACAAGTCCTTCGTAAGAAGGCAACCGTCCTAGCCCTTAGTAGAAAAGGGAGTTCGTGACGTAAAAACCGAATCCATTATTTTCAAATAATTATTTTTTTTATTTTTTATTAAAGCCCTTTTGGTTTTCCTTTACCCTTTGACCCCAGTTTTATAAACCATCATTTCCTGCAATCTCTGGAATGATGGGTGAGTAAAACAATTCTAATCATTCAGGTATACCTTAAAGAGAATAATTGTTATATCACCAAAGATAACAGAGTTCGGTTTTGGATTATCTAGATATAAAGAGCTGCTTAAACATTGTTACGACTTCTTTGTCCCTTGTTTAGATGCTGATAAGATAATCTATTTCGTGTAATTATTTCCGTTTACGACTCGAAGTACCTGTCGAAGTTGTCGCCTTATATTTTTCTGTAAAATGGGCAACTGACGACATTCTCTCCTTAAAAGAGAAATAGATAGAGAGGAGTCATTGCTTATCCAAAGAGGAATCTCTTAAGGGGGGTTTAAACAGTCTAACGGTTCGTCGAACGCGGTTCGACAGACAAGTGTTTGAAGTGGTGTTCGAACTTGTGAACGGGGTATTTGGTTGTCGAACACGTTTGTCGAACGTGTTCGACAACCAAATACCCCGTTCACACGTTCGAACATCACTTCAAACACTTGTTTGACGAACCGCGTTCGACGACCCGTTTGACCGTGTAAACCGCCCTTTAGATGTGTCAAAGCTGAAGTTTATTTGAGGCAATTCCTTTAAATGGGTAGTTTGGCAACCGCCGCGGCGTAGTAGTAGGAAGGCCATACAGCCTTAATTCCTCTGCTTCAGTCCGTCTGTGTCCACCTCCAAATGAGGAAAAATAGTGACACATGTAAAAAGAAAATAAATGGAACGTTTCCTTTTATTTTTACTCTTTTTGTATTTCTTAATTGAATGCTTTCTTTACAACAATGAAAATTTGAGTTAAACTAAGTCATATAGTTAGGTTGCTTGCCTCTGAGTTAGTTTAAAATTTCATTTTATCTTGTTAAATTTAAAGTTTAGTGTTGTTTCTTTAATTTAGTTTTTAGTTTTTAAGTTCATTCACTCTGCTCTGTTTTCTAAAGATCCCAAAAGTCTTATCAGAATGGGATGTTACGACTTTCCTTCAACCAGTAACAATATTATTATTTTGCATTTTTTATTTCATTTTGTACAATAATGTGATGTCGCGTTTTTTTTTATCAACTTTTAAAAAAGATTTTCTACCTTCGGTTTTTGTTCATTCCGAAGTTCAGAACTTTGATTTATTTATTTTTTTTTTATTATTGTGACACTAGGACAGGCCAAAAATAAAATTAAAATAAATTTACCCACATCGAGCCTGGGCACGAAGAAAATATAAAGAGAAATGGAGGTGGGGAGTATTTCGACTTGTCAGATGTGAGGAGATAATAAGACATGTGAAACGAATATCCAAGAATATTTGGTGATGATCAGGGTTAGACCTTAAACCAGGACTTACGATTTACTGTTCACTCCCGTCGTTATAAATATTTGTCATTAAGTTGTTTAAGATGACCTGTGTTTATAGGACTGCTAAAAGAACGATATCTCAAACATTTGTCTCTCTTAACATTGGCCCGAGTTCTTAAAACAGTGTAAACTTAGGATACCATATTGTTAGTTAGCTAGACACACAAATGGATTTCATAAACGCATCTGACGCGGTTCTGTGTATGGGGGATCCTAGCCATACACAGAACCGCGTCAGATGCGTTTATGAAATCCATATGTGTGTCTAGCAAACTAACAATATGGTATCCTAGATTTACACTGTTTAAGAAATCGGGCCAATGACTCTATGGAAATATGGTCCCACTTTTGAGCATACGAGTTAAGTGCAGAAATCCAATCTTTAAATGTTCTGATTTGGTAAGTATTCAAGAATGGACACATACCTTGAAATTCTCGCAGTTTTCAAGTGAAATGCAAGCGATATTGATTGCCTCTTGTGCTTTTGATCCTACAGATTCTATAATACTCTGTTGGAATACTGGCATTCCTCTTTTGTAAGGTTGTACAAATAGCTATTTGAGGTTACAGGGAGCTGTAAAATATTCATTTTTCAATGTCTGTGGATATGCAGTATATTATTAAAGCATAAAGACTGTTAGAATGAATTTATAGTAATAATAACCGCCTTTCTTAAAGATTGGTAATATACATGCAGAGGAGTATGCAGTTGTAGTACATCAGAGGGAGAGCAAGAGTTCATATGTCCCCTTGTGCAAATATTGACATACTTCCCCCCAAAAATATAAAAATAAAAAGGTAATATATCACTACTTTTATTCACATATTTTACATGTCTGAGAAAATGCATATATTATTATGTTACTTGACATAGAGGTGATGCTCCTATCCGTGTGATGGTACTGCTTCACCATTAAGAACACACATCTGATGTCGTACTCATGCTGAGATGATCATAGCTACCTTTACCTGAGTTTGAGTACATAGCATTATTTTTGACATACTAAACCCTTCACTTGTTATATAATGCCATGGTAGACACTGATGTATTATGTAAATCACAATGTCTCATGTCTAATACAGTATTTTTTTTTTATTTCCAGGTATGTGATGCATGTACACGGGAAGTATAGATGGCAAGTCATATATAGTGTGAGTATTGTTGAACGAGATATTTAATTATGTTTCCCATGCAAGAGAAAGTATGAACTTGGATGTATATTACAGCAGCAGCAGCAGCTACAACAGCAATACTACTACTACTACTTCTAGCTAGTACAGTGATAAAGCGCTGGCTTCGTAATCATGAAGTCGGGAAATCGGTTCCCGTCCAAGATCTAGAGTTTAAGCTGTTTACTGGGAGGTTACTGCTGTTGCTGGGCACCTCAGTGGGGGGCTTGGGGCTTGCCCCGTCTGACGTTCAGAGGAGCATCTCAGATGGATATCGGAACTGAAACCTGGCGACCATTACCTTTACTACTACTACTACTACTACTACTACTACTACTACTACTATAATAATAATAATAATAATAATAATAATAATAATAATAATAATGATAATAATAATAATAATAATAATAATAATAATAATAATAATAATAATAATAAAAATAATAATTGTCTGATGATGGTATGGTGATTATAATCATAAAATGAAAATGTTGTTCATATAACTTTTATGCAGCTATGATTTATTTTGTCGATGTCCAAGCTCTTGAAAACACCACACAAGGGAAACCTTTACCCTCTCCTTCTGTAACCGAAATTCTTCTGCCGAAAAGTTGACGATGAACCACATTCAACTCCGAACCTCCTGATTGTGAGCCATTACAGCTTGCAGTAATACTGCTGCTGTCACTGTTCCTTGGGTATCTCTATGGTGGCTGTGCCATTCTTTGATGTGTGTTGTTATCAGTACTGTGAATTACTCCATCTGGTATTGCCATTTCGTAGACATTCATCAGAGACGTGTAATGTGTGTAAGGTTGATGTATATGTTGAAAATGCAAACAGAAACCGACCATAAAGACCCCTGTTGAAGATCTTATGGGTAGATGTCATTGGTAGCCCCTGTGACTATTGGCGTTTGATATCTCTCTCTCTCTCTCTCTCCTCTCTCTCTCTCTCTCTCTCTCCTCTCTCTCTCTCTCTCCTCTCTCTCTCTCTCTCTCTCTCCTCTCTCTCTCTCTCTCTCATTCATACATACACACATATATACGTAGGTAAAAGCATTGTTCTAGTTTAGACTATAATAAGTAGGCGAGGACATGCACATGTGCTTGTAGACAATCTTCCCGACATGATCGGCAAATACATATCTACATACAATTAGATGAACAAAGAGGGAGGGAGAGAGAGAGAGAGAGAGGGAGAGAGAGAGAGAGAGAGTTTAGTTAAAATTATATTATAGTTGCTTTCCCTTAACCTCGATCCTCGTTTTAAAGAGAACAAAGATCCCCTCCAATCATTTTAATATTAACTTTTATATATATATATATATATATATATATATATATATATATATATATATATATATATATATATATATATATATATGCATGTATATATAGATATATATATAGATAGATAGATAGATACACTGGTAACATTACTGTAAACTTTTTTTTGCAGTATGACCCCTATTGGCATCAGAAAATTTGCGCCCATGCAAATCTCCACCTGCAACATGTTGTAATCCTCTGTTAATTACTACCTAATTAAATGCTGCATAATTAACGGTTCCTTTCAAAAGATGAAAGAAAATTTAATTACAAATGGAAACGAAAATATATTTGTAATTAACGAATGTTTGAATTGGCTGATTACATACTCCATTGATGACAATTTGCAATTTTCTATTCAGTCATTAATGCCATTACTTAGTGCTTCTGTGATTATTTAATTGAAAAATATTTACCAGTTATGATAAGGGGGAATTGCAATAACATACAAACTAACAAAACACAAAGTAGAAATTAGTGTTAGTCTTTTTATGTTATTAAATAATTGTCTATCTATTTACATATGCCAGTGTTTTCCCTTTCAAGGGGGGTGGCTTAGTCAAAGCAAAGTACATTGACTCTTTGTGGGAAGAAATGATAGAGGAAGGGATTCCCAGTCCCCTCGCTCCGCCTCATGTAGTCGACTTTTACGACACGCAGAGAATCACGGAGGAAATATTATAATAATAATAATAATAATAATAATAATAACAATAATAATAATAATGATAATAATAATAATAATAATAATAATAATAATAATAATAATAATAATAATAATAATAATAGTAATTATTATTATTACTATTATTATTATTATTATTATTATTACTATTACTATTATTATTATTATTATTATTATTATTATTATTATTATTATTATTATTATATATTATTATTATTAACGATGGCTGTCTTGACCATTTATTTCTATAGTACTTAGATGGTCTCTATTGCTATTTATTTACTTGGATCAAGAAGGGGACATGTGCCCACAAGCACTCCCAAATATACTTCAAAGGTCATTATTACATTATTGTTCAACATAATTAATTCATATATACAATAAAATAAATTTATTTTTAATTTTTCAATAAGCCATACACACGTAATTTTGTTATAATATATTGAACTTCATATGTGCATTCAAAGAACAGTCATAAAAACAGAAAAATATTAATGTATTAAAATGTTAATGCTGCATATGGATATATTCTTAAACTATAATGATTTTAAACTACATTTTAAACTATTAATTTTGCAGCTCGAGTTGCCCCCTGGGAGGAATAAGAAACTATGACCACATCACACCAGCTCTCAATAAACTTGGGTGGCTGCGGGCAGAAAATAAGGTCGCTTATGCTATTTATGTTTTTGTATTCAAAATTTTGGACCATCATATCCTAGCTGGCTATTTGATTTAAAAACAGTCAGGGATATAAGGGGAACCAACACAAGAC
>JAXCGZ010005758.1:0-15000 GCA_037179515.1 Halocaridina rubra
GGAGTGTTTATCACTACGTTATAATTATTAGTACCAGACGGGTACAAGGTAAGAATGGACAAGCAGTGATTCCTTTATCTTAATTTATTCTAGAGTACAACACATTCGACGCCTCAATGCCCCCACCCTATGACTATCACAATCTATGATCTATTCGTGCCCCTGGTACTATTCTGACTAACTGTCGCTCTCTGACTGACTTCTGGCTGCCATGGGGATACTTGAAATACCCCAAAGGCAGGGCGTGTCGCTAAATCTACTTCTGCCAATTGCCTTCAGGTTCAAAGAGAGATCCCTCCTCTTGTGGGATGGGCTATTTCAGTTGGCCTATAGAACGGAAAAGTTCCAGGTCAGAGCGTGGCTATTGGGTATCCCTCCAGGGCATATAGGGTTACTTGTGATTTTAGGCGGGGCCACATTCTGGGTCTTTCCCACAGTCTTGAGGCACTTGGCGCCGGGTGGCTAAGCCCTCTGCTAAAGCACCTGGGTTCAGCCAGGTGCTAAGCCCTAAGGATCCAGCCAGGCGCTAAGCCCTATGGATCTGTTTACCGTACCCAGATAAACAACTGGGAGAGTATTCTATTTCGCCCTTGACCTCTAGCCTCTCACGTTTCTCTTCACGACTTGTTACAGTTTCAGATTCTGACTTCAGCAAGGCTTCAGTCATGCGACATATATATATATATATATTATATATATATATATATATATATATATATATATATATATATATATATATATAGTAGTATATATATATATATATATAGTTCTTGTAATAACGCGAAGATAGGTTCGAAGAAGTGCTGCGTATTGTAATTTCCGCGTAATGTAATAAGTCATTTTCCATAAGAAACAATGATAATGGGCATAGATCGTTTCACAACCGTACATAGACATACTATTCCAATGGTATAAGATAAGTAAAACATATTTTATAAGTACATAGCAAAGCAGAAAGATCTGTAGTTATTTATATTAACATGCAAATAGTGTACAGTATTAAAGATATACAGATTTACTGTACATTAAACAAATTAATGACCTCTCTTATTTGGTGGGCAACAGGCATACACTGGGACGTGCATGGTGGCGGTGAGCATGAGGATGCGGGAGAACGAACCTCTATCTGCAAACGTTTTGGCTCTAGCACGCTTTTTCCCTGACGATATTACATTGCAAGTTTTTTTGCTGTTTGTTCTTAATGCTTTTTTTCCATTCTCTTCATAATATCTGATCGCATTAAGTGGTAGAAGAGGAGGAGGATGCGGGAGAACGAACCTCTATCTGCAAATGTTTTGCTGGCTCCGTATCAGCTGATGCATCCTCGCTCGCTATTTCCCTGACGATATTATATAACAAATTTGTTTGCTGTTTGTTCTTAATGCTTTTTCTCAATTCTCTTCATAATATCCGATCGGATTAAGCTGTAGAAGAGGATGGGGATGCAGGAGAACAAACCTCTATCTGCAAATATTTTGCCACCACCGTATCAGCTGATGCGCCCTCGCACGCTATTTCCCTGACGATATTATGTCGCAAGATTGTGTGCTAGTTGTTCTTAATGCTTTTTTCAATTCTCTTCATAATATCCGATTGCATTAAGTTGTAGAAATGGAGCAACATGGCGGAAAAGTGCCTCAGAGGTGGTCGATTATTTACTAAATTGAAAATTTGTTTTCAAATTTTTTTGCATGGGCATCATTCGTGTATTTCGTATTTTTACTATTATTTCTAGGGGTGTTATTCCAATTTTGTGGATTATAAACACGCATAAAAAGCAAACTATATATATATATATATATAATATATATATATATATATATATATATATATATATATTTTATTTATTTTTTTTTATTTTTTTGTCTGAAATACATTCCTATTCTCAGCCAAAAATCCATTCCACATCATTAATAAGCTATCAATTTATATAGGGACATGTAGCGGCTGTGACTTAAGCAAATATCTAAAAACCTTTTTTCTCTTTGATGGAGCAGGAAACGCACACATTCTACTAAATACCTATGTTCATTTTATACATACTTCCGAACCTTACTTGCATTTTTTTTTCTTCCCAACTAATTCTCCTTCTTCTCCTTGGGATCAAGTAGTTTTTGACGCCTCTATTTTGGTACCAACCTATTGGGGCCGTAAATGATGCCTTTACTAAACAAAAAATAGGTTAACACTAACCTAGCCTAGTTTAACGTATCTTAGCCTAGCCAAACAGCGTAATGCCAAATGGGCAACAGCAAAACAGTTTAGCGATAAAAGTAGCGGCACCAAAAGGGTGGCTCCAAATAGTCCTATCCATTCCGACCTCCTTTTGCGCTGGGCACCCACAGCATTCAATGGAACACTTTTTCATATACACATTAAAATGATGTACTTAACTGCCCTTGACATGAACTATAGCCCACTTCAGACCGTCAAGACAACAGTGTACATAGAAAGGAACTGACCTTAACCCTCAAAGATTGAAAATAAAACTGGTATCCTTCCCAATAACTGCTGTAGATAGAAGTGAACTATGTTGAATATCTCTGTTTATTTTACACCCTATTCCCATCCACCATTACTTGAAGCTTTGTCTTTACATTCAATAGATACTAATGGAGCAATTATTCAATCTTTGCCCATGTTAAAATACAGCTCAGATAACCTCTGTAATAAGTTTCTATATGTATATTTATTTATTTATTTATTAATTTATTTTTGTCAGAGCATTATCCCGACAGAGAAGGAGTGAACGAACGACCTTCTCCACGCAGAAACAAAGTAAGTCACAGTTTTCATTGGTTTTGTTGTTGTTTTAGATTCTCCACCCACGGATGGGTGGAACGGGTCATGGAGGACCCATAGGGCGGTAAGCCCAACCACTCAGGAACAATGATTAAGCTTCGTAGGCATTACAGGTTAATGCTTTGATTTTTTGTTTTTTATTAAGCTGGGGAAGTTTAAACGACTTGTGATTAACCTTTACTGTCGTAATGCTTTTAATGACTACGTTACTATTAATACCAGAAGGGTGCAAGGTTAGAATGGACAAGCGGTGGTTCCTTAAAGTTAATTTATTTTAGAGTACAACATATTCGATGCCTCAATGCCCCCCCACCCTATGACTATCAAAATCTATGATCTATTCATGCCCCTGGTAAAATCCCGACTAACTGACTGAGCTCTGCCTGCCTCGGGGATTCTTGAAATACCCCATGGGCAGGGCGTGTCCTGTAATCCAGTTCTGCCAATAGACTTCAGGTTCAAAGAGGAGTCCCTCCTCTAGGGGGAGGGGCTATTTCAGCAGGCCTATTGAACAGAAGAAGTTCTAAATCGCTTCAGCTATTGGAGCCTCTCCCTCTCAGGGCGTGTACATACAAATATGGGTCAAATGTTTACAACCTCTTGTGGTGTTTTCGAGGACTGAGGGTCCCTTATATTTTAGGCCTCTTGGAGTGCATGGCGCCGGAAATTAGTTCCGTTTGTCTAGCCATAAATCTTGGTGGCTCCAAGGGAAAGCAGGGTCTGGACCACAAAACCCAATAAAAGTGAGGGCATGTAATAAACCATCTGTGCCCTCGACCGTTACTCCTCAAGATTTGTTACAGTTTCAGATTCTGGCTTCAGCAGGCTTTCATGTGACTTCAGCAGCAGCATTGGTTATCTTTTGAGAGCTCTTGGATATATCCTAGCTAACATTAGTTTACAATAAAAAATGGGGCCGAATTATTTAAGCTATTATCTAAGAATTCCTATTTCTATGCACTAAACAGATGATATTAAATGATATTATTTAGGCAGAAAACAACTTATTATGATTTGTGCAGATCGAACAGTTTATCAATGGTACTTATTTGAAAAAAACTATATCTAAAGGAGACTCTGAGTTTTTCACATTAAAATTATCTTAAAGATAGACAAACATTAAAAAATTATAAATTGTCTTTTCGCACAGGGGTCAAAGACGGTGGGGACATTTTCTTTCCCATTTTTTCAGTTCTAATACGTGGGGGGATATTGTTAAATAACTAATAAGGAATTTTCCATATCCTTCCTTTCTCTCTTCATTAATGTTAGGACATGTATTGGGATTCCCTTTTTTGAATCTCATCAGTTCGTTTACGTGGCTTATAAGGTGTTATTAAGATGTTTTAAAAGACTTCTGTTTCCTCTCTCTTGCTCATGAAATTCTTGCTAGGCGTTATACAACGGTTTCCTTGTGTCCTCTCCTTTTCACTCCCCCGCCGTCTTCACTGCAGGCCCACGTTCGTACACTACCACAAATGCTCTTCCTCCTAAGACTGGCAAGACAAAAAGGAAGCGATCGATGCATCTTCCGAAACCCTCCAGCCTGGCTTTTTCGTCCTACCCCCAGGCCAGTCTTGACTATAACCACCCTTGTAGGAGACCTGCAACGTCACAGCGACTTTCTCTTCAGTACTGCAATACACACATACCATCGAAGTAGACCTCGGGATGAAAATTTGAACCTATGTCACTAATGCAGTTGTAAGAAAGGTTCCCTATGATTTCAGGGCACCAACCATGGCCATACGTCGGTAATCCGAGGCTATACTTTGCCTCCCCTGCAACTGCAAGTGCTTGCAATCTCTATTCAATGGGCAACAGGTCTCGTTTGAGAGAGAACAAAATCTAAAGACTTTTAGAACTTGCAGGTCGGGGCTGCCTGGAAATAGGGTGCTAATGGAAGGTATGTGTCTACACCACTAGATTATTATTCCAAGATACTTAGGACTTAGCTGAGGAACTGATATATAACATTTCTCTACTATAGACATCCAAAAAGAACAATCATTAAAGGCTGAGAAAAGCCACTAAAGAAATATTCTTATCAGCAGTGGCTACAGGAATATCAAGCATGAATTCAGATGAAAGATACAAATCATCAGGTTACTGCTGATTGCATTGCTAAAATAATAATGAGCAAAAGGCCATTGAGAGATAGCAACAATAACAGTCAACATAATAATAACATTACTAATAATCATGATCATAATAAGAATAATAAAAATGAAATAAAAATACTAAATCAGGAATAGCAATTTACATACAATGGAGACTGGCATTCAGAAGTAAGAACAGAGTTCTGTACTTATATTTTATAGTAATGCTCATTCATCTTAGCACGAGGGTTTGCCCCTCTCTATTCATCTCTTACTTCCTTAAATTTCATGCTTATCCCCCCAATCCTTCCCATCCTTTATCCCCCTCTCCTCAGTGATGACACCCTGAATAGGGCTAAGAGAGCTCACTCGACGCCGTCACTGTTCTTCCCCCTACTATCCTATCCCATCCCATGGCGAATGCTCATTCATCCTATCATAACCAAAAAGTATCTGAATTCCAGATAAAAACTTAGCAAAGGGGTCTGCCCATCTCTTTTTTTCTCTTACTTTATTTAATTTTCGTGCTTTTCCCTCCAGTTCCCTTATATTCTTAATCCCCTCCCCTTTTTCTCCTCATCCTATCCCATAAAAAAAAAATGCTCATTCTAACACAGTCTCTGTTACTATTCAAATTTCCTGCTGTCATAGTATATATATATATATATATATATATATATATATATATATATATATATATATATATATATATATATATATATATATATATATATATATATATATATATATATATATATATAATATATATATATAGAGAGAGAGAGAGAGAGAGAGAGAGAGAGAATGAAAGGCAACTTTCGGTTCCCCAATTTGCCAATGGGAGTTTCAGTTACTCTCTAAACAGTTGCGATATGTGGCAAAAATATTTATGCAATAGTCGGAACTAACGATGTCTTATCAGTATTTATGCAATAACAGCATGCAAAAATGTATCAACTGAAATAAAATGTAGGCACAATTACCTGCCTACCTTCACTGGAAAAAAGCAAAAAAAGAATCGATGACGGCAACATGCTCTTAGCAACGAAAGAAGCACATGTCAGTCTCAGAGTAGAGAGAGAGAGAGAGAGAGAGAGAGAGAGAGAGAGAGAGAGAGAGAGAGAGAGAGAGGTTGACTGGGCGACCGTGGAATACGTTGCGGTATCCACCCACGTGGTTAGGTGAGACGGGCTTCCTTCCTTTACATGCACTGAAATAAAAAATAAATTATCGCGGAGTATCTCTACATAACAAAAGAATAAATAAACAAATGAAAGCGAACAAACATGAGCAAAGACTATTGATAGAGTTTTACGTTTATTGTCAGAGGGCTATTGTTATTCCCAATTAACAAAAAAAAAAAAAAAGCAAAAAAACTTAGTGTACAACTGCAGAAACATCGAAGCATAAATCCATTCTTTTCTGTTTAATAGCAAAGGACTTTACTGAAATAGCATACACATCTTTGTCTATAATGACAATCTTTTTTGTTGCTATAAATCTGAGGGTTGAGTCGAAGCACACACTCTCTATATGGCAACATATCTCTGATGAAATTAAAGCAAAATATTAAAATCATATGTGACAATATCTCTACTACTATCAACAAAAGTACAAATATCCTTTTCGTAACAAACGTCTGATAATGACTTAAGTTTATTAATTTTAAATTTAAAACTCAACATATAATCTCTGAGAATCTCAATTATCTTAATTAGCTCAATTGTAATTTTAAATTCATGACGATGATAGAGATTAACAATAATTATCTCTAGATTATCCTTTTCAAAACTCTTTAATTATAATATACAGAGCAAAGGGATAAAGGTATTAACGATTTTTCTTCATACAACAAACTATAATCAAAACGGGAATCTGAAAAAATATACAAAGTCTGTCTCTGTGTATGCAATAATAAAAAAAAATATATTTCATTTGCAACAGTAAAGAATGCATTTTGCTTAAGTTTCATAATCTCGTAAGGAGTTGTACATGAACAATCAAAACAGAAAATATAAATATTCTTTTACTATCTCGAATTTGACTTATTTGAATTACTATACAACAGAATTACCACCGGAACAGGGATAAGTTCGAAATATAACTGTTCTGTCTGTTTGCTCATACTTACGCACGGTTGGGTACTTTTATTATTACCCTCCCTTTTATTACTTTATTTTTCCAGCTCTTATACTACCCAAGGTTTGCCTTCAGGGCTGCGGCTGACTAGCTTTTACGGGGGGGGGGGGGGGGGTGCGCATGTGGGCGCTGTTTTCTCCCCTGTTCCTTTGGCTTCTGGATCAACATCTGCTCTCTCAAATACGGGAAAGGGCTGTGTAACATTCTTGGTGTCATTTCATATCAGCTCACACACTTTCTTTATGACCAGGCTGAAATAATTTTGATAAACATTATCATGGCTAAAACTTTCTAAGTTTTATTCTATATATCCAACATATCCCTTCGGACAAAACATGTATATACTGCAGCTAGCAAAAAAATAAAGAATCATCCATAGATTCACGTCCTTTATCACGTAATATCCATCTTGGAATTCTAGGAAATCGAATAATAATCTCATTGGCGGAGTAGGGGACGAAACAAAAATTAAACAAACTTGGCATCTCAACCATATCTGGGCAGGTGGAGAATCATTTCCTCAAAAATATCCCTCAATAGATATTGCAACAGCGCATCACCTCCCATAAAAATACTCGGATACGGCGTGCAGAAGGACCCGGCGGAGCAGGGGATTTATCCTCGCAGACTCCCCAATCATGCTTCCTAATGGTGCCTCCCGCAATTTCACCCCCTAGAGCAACCCCCCCCATTATACTACCAGTCATTCATACTCATTTTCTATCACATTCGCTATATCACTTTCGAACTTGCATTCCCTTTCTCTCTCTAAAATTCCCTTCTATTTACAACGTTGGTTTCCCTTCCCCTATCACTCTGAAGGAGTGTAAAGGTGGAATCTCGGCTGGGCCGCGTGGTCACATGACTGCCTCACCAGTCCTAGGTCCCATTCTAACAAACAAACAAACAAACATTCTACTCCCTTGAAGCTACGCTAGGAGTGACACTGAAAAACCTCCCCTATTCCAGCACAGCACAAATTCACTCGAATTTACTTTTACTTTCGCTTGCGTAGCGCGAAATTAAAAAACTCATCTCCAAATAATATCACAAAATTTCTTATTCTTCAATATGAAATGCCACACACGTATTGTAATATCAATTCTTCATCATAACAACATTAAAAGAACGATCTATCATTTATGTTTTTCTTTCGCTAAAATATTACTCCCGCGGAGAAAAAAAACAAAAACAAAAAAGAAAGAACCTTGAAAACAGGTGCAAGGATCTTATCACTCGATTTCTTACGCTTTAAGAAATAAATATAAAAAATTATTTTACACGTACTTTAAATATCAAAGATCAGTACAGTTACTATATCTTTATAATAACTAGGTTGGAAGATCGATGGGTCATTTCCGCATTCCTTTCTTGGAAATCACACGTGATTAAAAGAAAATCCTTAAAAGAGGATTCAAGTATACTTCTCTCTATAATTCTTACGTTTAAGAAATTAATATAATAGTGATTTCACGAACATTAAATTTTTTTCAATTAAAATCAATACATTGCGTTCTTAAAATTCAATTTAGGCATTAATACAAATAAATGGAACACCCTTTAAATGCAATTACTCATTATATTCTTCAAATAATAACAAAACTGGAGTTTATTACTGCTTATAGCTATTAGTACAAATTGTCCATGTTAGTAATGGGTACAGAAATTCTACTTTTATTAATTTACTAGGAACCACACCCCTTATGGGTGGGTTGGCTGAGTCAAAGCATAACTACAAGATAAAATGGTGGCGTCCACCGACCTCAATATCTTTTAATAATTGTCCCATTACTCACTGGATACAGATCACAAGTACTTAGCTATTTTAAGGAGGTGGTCCTCAAGATTATCATGGCAGGAGACAATGGAGGAGGGGATTCTTCTTCCTTCTGGGCACAGGAGGTTCCCCCAGCTTCTCCATCTCTCACGTAGAATCGACGAATCACCATCTTCTTGTCTGGATCCGGCAACATGTACTTTTGGCCATTGACTTTTCCACTCAAAGCCCCGGTCACACTTCGGCTCGCTAAGAAATATCTTAGGAATAGTTCCTTAAAAGTTTCCCAATGTTTTATCTTTGACCACTCGTCTCTTCTCATCTGCAGACCCAAGTATTTCAGGAAGTCGGCCGCGGGAATTATGGACAGATGTTCGAGGTCTTTTACATATGCGCCGTCGAAGTATAAAGATGAATCTTTGACTCGAGTCGCCTTTACGACCAGGGAACGGGGTGGGGGCATGGCCTGCTGCGTTCCCTATGTCACCACGGGGCTCGGAGAGGCAGACTGTTCGTCGATGTTTGAGGCGTCGGTTTCTCTGTCGGCGTTGACCAAGTTCCTCCTCGACGGAGCTGCGTCGGCAGGAGTTTGTAGGCGCCGCACGTGCTCCTTCAATTTGAGAATTCTCCGGTGTTTGGCCTCGTCACTCATTTCTTGTATTGGGAGATATCGGATTTCTGCGTTTGCCATTCTTTTTTTTCTTTGCACAGATTTCGTCTGAGATTGCCTCTTCGTATGTGTCCCAACGAGGGATCCGTACCGCACTGCCACCAGACTGTCGTAGCGCTTTTAATCACTACATTACTATCAATACCAGAAGGGTGCAAGGTAAGAATGGACAAGCGGTGGTTCCTTTAAGTTAATTTATTTTAGAGTACAACATATTAGATGCCTCAATACCCCCCCACCCTATGACTATCAAAATCTATGATCTATTCATGCCCCTGGTAAAATCCTGACTAACTGACTGAGCTCTGCCTGCCTCGGGGATTCTTGAAATACCCCATGGGCAGGGCGTGTCATGTAATCCAGTTCTGCCAATAGAACTCAGGTTCAAAGGGGAGTCCCTCCTCTTAGGGGAGGGGCTATTTCAGCAGGCCTATTGAACAGAAGAAGTCCTAAATCGCTGCAGCTATTGGAGCCTCTCCCTCTCAGGGTGTGTACATACATATATGGGTCAAATGTTTACAACCTCTTGTGGTGTTTTCGAGGACCGAGGGTCCCTTATATTTTAGGCCTCTTGGAGTGCATGGTGCCGGAAATTAGTTCCGTTTGTCTAGCCATAGATCTTGGTGGCTCCAAGGGAAAGCAGGGTCTGGACCCCAAAACCCAATAAAAGTGAGGGCATGTAATAAACCATCTGTGCCCTCGACCGTTAATCCTCAAGATTTGTTACAGTTTCAGATTCTGGCTTCAGCAGGCTTTCATGTGACTTCAGTCATGCGACATTACTATTGTAGTCATTGTTCTACTTTTAACAGATTTATGTGATGAAATTATCACCTTTCATTTGTAAATTCGGATTGGATAACCCTTTACTGTTGTAGTCATTGTACTACTGTTAACAGATTTATGTGATGAAATGATCACCTTTCATTTGCAAATTCGGATTGGATAAACCTTTACTGTTGTAGTCATTGTTCTACTTTTACAAGATTTAAGTGATGAAATTATCTCCTTTCATTTGTAAATTCGGATTGGATAATCCTTTTGTGTTGTAGTCATTGTTCTACTTTTAACAGATTTATGTAATGAAATAATCACCTTTCATTTGTAAATTCGGATTGGACAAACCTTTACTGTTGTATTCATTGTTCTACTTTCAACAGATTTATGTGATGAAATTATCACCTTTCATTTGTAAATTCGGACTTGACAAACCTTTACTGTTGTAGTCATTGTTCTACTTTTAACAGATTTATGTGATGAAATTATCACCTTTCATTTGTAAATTCGGATTGGATAAACCATTACTGTTGTAGACATTGTTCTACATTTAACAGATTTATGTGATGAAATTATCACCTTTCATTTGTAAATTCGGATTGGATAAACCTTTACTGTTGTAGTCATTGTTCTACTTTTGACAGATTTATGTGATGAAATGATCACCTTTCATTTGTAAATTCGGATTGGGTAGTGATATTACAATGAACTAAGTCTATCTAGGTTAAACTTTGCTTGACAAGTCAGGATAAGTGATAATGAAAATCTAATAACTTTCCTAGCTATATACATCATGGTAAACATTAGAAATTGTTGGTTTAACCATTGTTTTCTGTAAAAAAAAAGTTATTTTAAGTCCCATTTAAAAAGCTCCGTTATAACTATACGTATGAAAAGATTAGACAAATAAAAACCATTGTTTACGTCTTTGAGAAAGTTGTGCATATGCATTTAGGAAATGAACGATGCATTTAGGAAATGAAAGATTAGTAGGATGAAATGATCATAAAAGAATCCACATAACAAATTACCTGATATGCAATATGTGATTCGCATATAAGTCATTGTTTTAGTTCATGTATATAAGAATTAACATTCTTTTTAGTTCATGTATATAAGAATTAATGTATTGTATAATGTAATCACTATAATATTAGCCAAAGAAAAATATATTTAACACAATTTGTGAAATGTATATATAATGTCCATTTTTTTTTCAAGGAGTATAGAGGCAGATTGCAAATGCGTGGCGAGTTTGGAACCTTTGGCTATGATGAGAAAGAACTCCATCATGATGAAGATGGTAAGAAATTTAATGTCAGTTGTAGTTTTCACCTATGTGGTCACCGTGCGGAATGGTAATGTTCACGTCTTTGATTCGTCAGGTCGAGGGTTCGCCGCCAGCCTCGGTCTGAGGTTAGAAAGGGCTTTCACTCCGGGTAATGATCACACCTGCCAAAACCAAAGTCCATCTCAAGAAGGGACCATCTTAGCCCTATGTAGAAAAGGGAGTCCGTAACATAAAGTCAATCAGTAGCTTTCTCTTTATAACCTAAGCTATTTTGCTATTTTGGTTGTAATTGTTACTATTGCTACCTTTAATTGTTCTTTCATTATTCTGTTATTGATAATAATGAAAATATATTTTGTTAGTATTGCTCTATTTACCACTAATCATAATGGTTACTGGTACAGGTGATGTACATGTCTAGGTAAAAGTGTGTGTGAGGAATCTGTAGTAAGAAAAGGATTAACCTAATCAACTGTGGAAAAAAAAGAACCTGTTTTGACCTTTTTTAAAAGAAAAAAAAAAGAAAAAAAGGTTTTAGTCAATTGAAAAGGAAACAATAATCAAAAGAAAATGTTCAAAAAAGCTTTATAGTGCATCTGTCCTTGTACCTTTGCCACAGGTTATTTGTTCTACAAATTTTTTTCGTATTTATCACAATCTTGATCAATGCTGCTCATTCAGCAAGTAAAATCTTCTCATTTCCACCAAAATATTAAACAAAGTGGGCTTAAATTCGATCTATTTGTTAACCCATTACGCCAAGGGATTTCCATGAATATGAACACTGAATATATTATGCCTTTCATGAAGAGACAATATTCGAGATGCAGTAGGATTTAGCATCAGTATCTGAAAAACTGATACTCCCTTTAATATTATAAGATTATTTTGCATATGCTTGCTAATCCATTCATTCCGTTATTAATTCTTTAAATTATGGCGTACTGTCTAATCTGAGGACATATAATCCCCCTCTGAGCATATATCATGAATGGGAATAAGAACAAGCAAAACTCGCACGTGGCACTATATCTGTCTCAATTCAGTAGGGTGCCATCAACTGTAAGCTAGGCACTGAGGGAGTTCTAAAGCTTTAAAAGTCTCCGTTGATCATCATCCATCAATTGTTTTATTGGAAAAAAGTATCTTCAAACATCAATTTTCATTTTATAGCAATATAAAGACGGTTAAGGTATTTGCGTTCATTTTACATATGTGTTCATGACGGATGTAAAAGACACAATGTACGACTTTACAACAATGTCATATTTGTTTTTAAAATCACTATACAATGAATCACAAGAGTTCTCATTGAGAATATTGGGCAGCTTTCACACCAAAGTGGCACGTCGCACGTGCCTTGCCACATGACACGCCAGTTGAAAACGAACATCCGGAAATATATGAAACCTTTTACATAGAAGTGGCCTGACACGTTCCATGTGCCACGCAACTTCTGTGTGAAAGGTTTCATATATTTCCGGATGTTCATTTTCAACTGGCGTTCCACGTGGCATGCCACGAGCAAAGTGCCACTTTGGTGTGAAAACGGCCTTAGATGAGTAGCATTACTAAAAATGCATTTGTGGCCGCCGTGGCTGGGAGGTAGGTACGTGATTATGAATCGCCAAGTCGTCGGTTCGAGATTCACTACATTTAAGGTTAGAAATGCCACTCGCTCAGGTTAACAATCACACTTCGCAAAACCCAAATTCCTGCGTAAGGAGGCACCGTCCAAGCCCTTACAAGAAAAGAGAATCTGTGACGTAAAACCGGATCAATGTTACTATAATACATGACTCAAGGGCCCTTTGACTAAAATTAAAACTATAATACATTTTCAAATTTCAATGTTGCAATTATGATTATAGCTCATATATAAAGTATGAGCTGTTTATATATGAAGATGCATTCAAAATAATTGTATAAACAATTTCATGGTCACCCCAGATTAGTAAAACTATATGCACTTATTGATTTTTACAGATCGGTTAGACACTAAGTACCAAGACAATGTGACCACGGCAAGAAACCCCCAAAGACTGCAGCAAGTAGGTCTACTTTAGAGAACTAGCCATATGTAATTACCTAGTTGTAATAACCTAATTGTGCTCACGGGAAAGAGTCCAAAGCTCATATCTTCCTGTCTCCTAGTCATTTCCATTTTGTACTTAGTGATACTAATCATACTTGTACATAAAATTATGGACTGAGTTAGCATTACCTACCTCCTTGCTTAGCGAATTCCAATTATCAACTACTTTTACACTAAAAAAGCACTTCCTTACATCCTGCAAAGAAGTTTTCTTATGGAGCTTCAAACTATGATCTCTAGTTCTAGAGCCAGATATATAAAATATCGATCCCTACCCACACTATCATAACCATGAAGGAATTTAAAAACCGTCACCATATCATTTGTGTATAGCAATATTAATGAGACCCCATCTCCTGATCTTCCTTCATTATCTTCTCTATCCCCCCCCCTCCTTTGATTGGAAGAACTCTGAACCAACAATTTTTAGTCTCTTCTTATTTCTTCCCTCATTTAACCTTCTAGTCTCTTGCAACAAGTTTTGTGATCCTTTTCATCTCTTCTTGTGTCCTGTATGGTCTAATGAACACTGTTTAGAATTTTTTAAGATTTTTTAGGCTTTTTCTTCATCATTGTTTCTCAACATGTGTCCCCTCCCTCAAAGGTTACTTTCGTTAGTCTTTGCTTTCCCTCCCTAGAATATTTACCAAGTTGGTGAATGTTTACAATATCCTCCGGACCACATTCTACTCCGAGTTTCTTCATCAGGTCTAAAACCCTAGCTTAATTTTGTTCAAGTCTCCCCTGCCATGTTTACTCCTGGGATTCACTTATGCCTGAGATTACCACTGTCTTCTCTTTATCAAGTGCCTGTTTAATAATTGGATTAGCTCTTTCCATCACAAAATCTTTATTTTTTTCTATCTCTGTTTCTTTATTGCCAACCATTTGTATTTTTTCGATTGCCACCACCCTCACAACCTCTTTTACTGCCACATTTTCCATTAGTGCATCTGCAAAGGAAGTATTCATGGCATCATTTTCCGAATTCAGATCCTGAGACTCTCTTCTAAACTGTTTGACGTTTTCCTTTATCTGGACATTCCAAGCTGCAATCTCGTCTCTCTCAGAAGAGAGCAGTGAACTCATTCAATTCATTCAGGTTGTCGTTTGTTGTTATCTTCTTGTTTAGAAACTCTGGTTTCTAGTTCACTCTTTTCTCCATCCAGCTTCTTTATTCGTTTTTCTAATTCTTTTCTCTCTTGCACTTGTGCCTTATTTGCTTCCTCCAAAGATCTTATTATCTCTCTAAGTACTTCATTCTTTTCATTTCTCTATCCATATTTCGAGTTTTATCATCCAAGTGCGTGTGTGTGTATGTGCATAAAACTGGTACAAGTCATAACGAAA
>JAXCGZ010005758.1:20000-102500 GCA_037179515.1 Halocaridina rubra
AACTCTGATTTGCAGAGAGTGTCTGAATGGGGCACTCAAAACTTAGTTAAATTCAATGCCTCCAAGACACAGTTATTGGCTATCTCTTTATCTTCTCCTTCTCCTGAAAACCTTATTGTCTTCGAAACTAATGAAATTTACCCACTTAACTCTATCAATATATTAGGAATCCATATAGCCTCTAAGTTGTCTTGGAGGAATCACATAATCCAAATTTCTAAATCTTCATCCAAAAAATTGGGGTTTTTGTTTCGTTTTCGTTATTACTTTTCCTCATTGCAGTTACTTAAAATTTACAAAGGTCTTATCCGCCCCTGCTTAGAATACTGCTCACACATCTGGGGTGCTTCTTCCTTTACTTATGTTCTTGATAGGGTTGAATCTAAGGCAGTCAGACTCATTAATGATCCTTCTTTTACTTCTAACCTGGCTTCTCTCTCTCTTCGCCGTAAGGTATCTTCCCTTTCGCTTTTCTATCGCTACTACTTCCATCGCTGCTCTGATGAGTTGACGAGTTGCATCCCTCCTCCACTGCCGAGGCCGCGTAACACTCGCCAAGCTTCCTCATCTCACAGGTACTGTGAGGAGATTTGTAGCTCGCGGATTGGTCGGTGCAGCGACTGCTTCTTCCCATCTACCTCCAGACTCTGGAACTCTCTTCCTCCTTCTGTCTTTCCTAATTCTTATGACCTATCATCCTTCAAAAAGCAGATCCATCGTCATCTCAGAGCCTAGTCCTCCATATCTCTGGGTCCTCCTTACTTTGACTGTTTTTTTTTTCTGTCTGTCGTTTTCCTTTGTGTGACATTACCTCATCTCTGCCTTGCCCTTAACCTTTTTCTCTTCCTTCGTCTTGGTATTTTCTCGTGTCCGGGCCTTTGTTGATGAGGACAGTTTCTGCCTGTCCCTTTGTCACACTCTTAAAAAAAAAAAAAAAAAAAAAATATATATATATATATATATATATATATATATATATATATATATATATATATATATATATATATATATATATATATATATATATACTCCCCCTAAGGAAGGGGGGCAAGAATACTTCCTCCATGGTCCCCTTCGTGTTGCAACATTTGACTAAATGGGTGGAATGAGGGGCGTGAGAATCCCCCCCTGTGAATTTTCCTCTCCCAAAGAGTTAAGGTATTTTGCGTGTATTCAGCCACCCCCTTATAAAGGGAAATATGGCTCTTTTAAGTATATATATATATATATATATATATATATATATATATATATATATATATATATATATATATATATATATATATATATATATATATATATATACACCCACACACAGTGTAAGAGTAGTTGATAATTGGAATTCGCTAAGCGAGGAGGTAGTTAATGCTATCTCAATCCATAGTTTTAAGGACAGGTATGATAAGTATCACTAAGTCTAAAAATGGAACCGATCAGGAGACGGGAAGATACGAGCTTTGGGCTCTTTCCCGTAAACACAATTAGGTAATCACAATTAGGTAATTAGGTAATCACACACACACACACACACATCTTTTGTGAGAAATATGGGAAGATAGTGGATTGCTGCATACCTGTCACCAAAGTAGGTGTGATTCATGCCAGAGAGAAATGGTTCGATAATGGGTGTAAAAGAGCTAAGGAGTGGAGAGACAAATGCTGGAAAAGGTATAGGAGGAGAAAAAACATAAATGCCTGGCAAACCTACAAAAGAGTAAGAAATGACTACCTAAGTAAAAGGAGAGAGGCAGAGAGAGACTATGAGAGGGACATCACCAGGAAGGCTAAAGAAAATCCCAAGCTTTTCCACAGCTTTATCAGAGGAAAACTGAAGGTAAAAGAACAGGTTTTAAGGCTAAAGAGAGCAGATGGAAGCATCATTGAGACGGATGAAGAGATCTGCAAAGAATTGAACAAGGAGTTTCAGTCAGTATTTACAGTAGAAAATACCCCACCCCCTCAGATTGCAGTGATAGAAGCTCAAGGGCCGGTATTAGAGAACATCAACCTTACAGCCACAGAGGTATGCAAAGCGCTGATGGAGTTAGATGTTCATAAAGCTACAGGTCCTGATGACATATCCCCTCATGTGCTTAAAAAATTCGCAAACTCAATATCAGTGGCACTAAGTATCATATTTAAAAAGTCACTGGAGTCAGGGGAGATTCCAAGATGCTGGAAACAAGCAAATGTGATACCTATCTTCAAAAAGGGAAGGAGGGATACGGCTCTGAATTATAGACCAGTTTCCTTGACCAGCATAGTTTGCAAAGCTATGGAGAAACTACTAAGGAAACATATCTCTCTTCACTTGGAATCCTTCAGCTTTTTGTCAGTGAGGCAACATGGCTTCAGAGAAGGTAGATCAACAGTAACAAACTTATTAGAATTTTATGATGAGGTAAAGCGAATCTTACAGGAAAGAGAGGGCTGGGCAGATTGCATATTCCTAGACTTCCAGAAAGTATTTGACACTGTTCCACATGGGAGACTTATTAGGAAGCTGCAATCAATGGCTAGAATAGGTGGAAATGTTTTAGAATGGATTAAAACTTACTTAGAAGGAAGGGAACAGAGGGTTAGAGTAAGACACTCAGTGTCTGAATGGAGAAGAGTTAGTAGTGGAGTTCCACAGGGTTCAGTTTTAGGGCCACTTTTGTTCCTTGTATATGTAAATGACCTACCAGAGTCTGTAAATTCATTCATGAATATGTTTGCAGATGATGCAAAGATTGTGAAGAAAGTAAAAAACGAGAACAATGGTAGAGAACTTCAGGAGGATCTAAATAATCTGCATGAGTGGTCAGAAAAGTGGCTAATGAAATTCAATGCTTCAAAATGTAAGGTAATGAGAATGGGTACAAGTCAAAGAAGGCCCAAGCTTGACTACTCGGTGGCTGGAGTACAACTTCAAGAGAGAAAATGAGAGAGATCTATGAGTAAACATACTGGCAGATTTGTCTCCAGAAATGCATATAAATTGCATAGTAAGGGCAGCATATGCATTCTTATCAAATGTAAGGGTAGCCTTCAGGCACATGGACAAGGAAATGTTCAGAAATATTTATGTAACCTATGTGAGGCCAAAACTCGAATATGCAGCCGCCTTTTGGAATCCGCACTTGAAAATGCACATAGCTAAGCTTGAAAAAGTTCAAAGACATGCCACGAAACTGGTGCCAGAAATACGCAATCTCAGTTATGATGAGAGGCTGAGGGAATATGACTTACCATCACTGGAAGCTAGAAGAGTGAGGGGGGATATGGTTCCAGTCTATAAATTCCTTCATGGTTATGATAGAGTGGATAGGGATCGATATTGTGATGTGACTGGCTCTAGAACTAGAGGTCATAGTTTGAAGCTTCGTAAGAAAACTTCTTTGCAGGATGTAAGGAAATACTTTTTCAGTGTAAGAGTAGTTGATAATTTGAATTCGCTAAGCGAGGACGTAGTTAATGCTATCTCAATCCATAGTTTTAAGGACAGGCATGATAAGTATCACTAAGTATAAAATGGAAGCGATCAGGAGACGGGAAGATACGAGCTTTGGGCTCTTTCCCGTAAACAAAATTAGGTAATCACAATTAGGTAATCACACAACTGTTGTATATCACCCACAAAGGAGCCAGAATAGGCTAGTAGTTTATGAGGAAAGTCATATAGGTACTATTGAAGTCGTAAGCTCAGTTGTTAACATGGCATGGGAGAGAAAATGTAGGATTTTGATTATGGGTGATTTTAATCATAAAGAGATAGATTGGATAAATCTTGACCCACACATTGGTGAGAACTCCTTTGGGGCAAGATTAATAGATTGCGTACAAGGGAATTTCCTACACCAACATGTAATGGAACCAACGAAGGCCAGGGGTGGGGATGAGCCATCAATACTTGATCTAGTATTCACAGATAATGTGTTGGATATTGAAAAATTGAGTATGAACCACCAATTGGAAAGAGTGACCAATGTGTGTTGTTGATGGAGTATGTCATTGAAGATATTCTGCCTAAGAGTAGAGGCAGTGAGGACATGAGGAGGAACTATCTGAAAGGAGATTACATCAAAATGAATGAGCTTTTTGCAGTTATTGACTGGAGAACCTTATTTTAAAACTAATCTGTGCAAGAAATGTATGACATCTTTTGTGAGAAATATGGGAAGATAGTAGATTGCTGCATACCTGTTTCCAAAGTAGGTGTAATTCATGCCAGAGAGAAATGGTTTAATAATGAGTGTAAAAGAGCTAAGGAGTGGAGAGACAAATGCTGGAAAAGGTATAGGAGGAGAAAAAACATAAATGCCTGGCAAACCTGCAAAAGAGCAAGAAATGATTGCCTATTAAAAGAAGAGAGGCAGAGAGAGACTATGAGAGAGACATCACCAGGAAGGCTAAAGAAAATCCCAAGCTTTACCCCAGCTTTTTCAGGGGAAAACTGAAGGTAAAAGAACAGGTTTTAAGGCTTAAGAGAGAGGATGGAAGCATCATTGAGATGGATGAAGAGATCTGCAAAGAATTGAACAAGGAGTTTCAGTCAGTATTCACAGTAGAAAATACCCCACCCCCTCAGATTGCAGTGATAGAAGCTCAAGGGCCGGTATTAGAGGACATCAACCTTACATCCACAGAGGTATGCAAAGCGCTGATGGAGTTAGATGTTCATAAAGCTACAGGTCCTGATGATATATCCCCTCATGTACTTAAACAATGCACAAACTCAATATCAGTGGCACTAAGTATCATATTTAAAAAGTCACTGGAGTCAGGGGAGATTTCAAGATGCTGGAAACACGCAAACGTGATACCTATCTTCAAAAAGGGAAGGAGGGGTACGGCTCTGAACTATAGACCATTTTCCTTGACCAGCATAGTTTGCAGAGGTATGGAGAAACTACTAAGGAAACATATCTCTCTACACTTGGAATCCTTCAACTTTTTGTCAGTGAGGCAACATGGCTTCAGAGAAGGCAGATCAACAGTAACAAACTTATTAGAATTTTATGATGAGGTAAAGCGAATCTTACAGGAAAGAGAGGGCTGGGCAGATTGCATATTCCTAGACTTCCAGAAAGTATTTGACACTGTTCCACGTGGGAAACTTATTAGGAAGCTGCAAGCAATGGCTAGAATAGGTGGAAATGTCTTGGAATGGATAAAAACTTACTTTGAAGGAAGGGAACAGAGGGTTAGAGCAAGACACTCAGTGTCTGAATGGAGAAGAGTTAGTAGTGGAGTTCCACAGGGTTCAGTTTTAGGGCCACTTTTATTCCTTGAATATGTAAATGACCTACCAGAGTCTGTGAATTCATTCATGAATATGTTTGCAGATGATGCAAAGATTGTGAAGAAAATAAAAAAAGGGCACAATGGTAGAGAACTCAGGAAGATCTAAATAGTCTGCATGAGTGGTCAGAGAAGTAGCTAATGAAATTCAATAACTCAAAATGTAAGGTAATGAGAATGGGTACAAGTGCAAGAAGGCCCAAGCTTGACTACTCGGTGGCTAGAGTACAACTTCAAGGGACAGAAAATGAGAGAGATCTATGAGTAAACATACTGGCAGATTTGTATCCAGAAATACATATAAATGGCATAGTAAGGGCAGCATATGCCTTCTTATCAAATGTAAGGGTAGCCTTCAGGCACATGGACAAGGAAATGTTCAGAAATATTTATGTAACCTATGTGAGGCCAAAACTTGAATATGCAGCCCCATTTGGAATCCGCACTTGAAAATGCACATAGCTAAGCTTGAAAAGGTTCAAAGATATGCCACGAAACTGGTGCCAGAAATATGTAATCTCAGTTATGATGAGAGGCTGAAGGAATTATACTTATCATCACTCGAAGCTAGATTATTGAGGGGGGATATGTTGACAGTCTTTAAATTCCTTCATGGTTATGATAGAGTGGATAGGGATCGATATTTTGATATGGCAGGCTCTAGAACTTATATTCATAGTCTGAAGCTTCGTAAGAAAACTTCTTTGCAGGATGTAAGGAAATACTTTTTCAGAGTATGAGTAGTTGATAATTGGAATATGCTAAGCGAGGAGGTAGTTAATTCTATCTCAATTCATAGTTTCAAGGACAGGTATGATAAGTATCAACAAAATGGAAGCGATGAGGAGACGGGAAGATACGAGCTTTGGGCTCTTTCCCGTAAACACCATTAGGTCATCTTAATTAGGTAATCATACACACACACACACACACACACACACACACACACACACACACACACACACACACACACTATATATATATATATATATATATATATATATATATATATATATATATATATATATATATATATATATATATATATATATATATATATATATGTTCCTCTCATGCTCTCTTGCATTCCAAGTCTCTGTTCCATACAGTGCTGTTAGCATAATCATACCTTCATATATGCTTGTTTTTACATTGATACCCAAATACCACGAGATCTAGGTGTAAACATACTGGCAGATTTGTCTCCAGAAATACATATAAATGGCATAGTAAGGGCAGCATATGCATTCTTATCAAATGTAAGGGTAGCCTTCAGGCACATGGACAAGGAAATGTTCAGAAATATTTATGTAACCTATGTGAGGCCAAAACTCGAAAATGCAGCCCCCTTTTGGAATCCGCACTTGAAAAAGCACATAGCTAAGCTTGAAAAAGTTCAAAGACATGCCACGAAACTGGTGCCAGAAATACGCAATCTCAGTTATGATGAGAGGCTGAGGGAATTAGACTTACCATCACTGGAAGCTAGAAGAGTGAGGGGGGATATGGTGACAGTCTTTAAATTCCTTCATGGTTATGATAGAGTGGATAGGGATCGATATTTTGATATGGCTGGCTCTAGAACTAGAGGTCATAGTTTGAATCTTCGTAAGAAAACTTCTTTGCAGGATGTAAGGAAATACTTTTTCAGTGTAAGAGTAGTTGATAATTGGAATTCGCTAAGCGAGGAGGTAGTTAATGCTATCTCAATCCATAGTTTTAAGGACAGGTATGATAAGTATCACTAAGTATAAAATGGAACCGATCAGGAGACGGGAAGATACGAGCTTTGGGCTCTTTCCCGTAAACACAATTAGGTAATCACAATTAAGTAATCACCAATTTCTCATTACGCTTTGCAACCCACATAGACATTTACTCTCTTCCTTCACTCTATGACTGATATCCACATATGCTCGTCCACTTCTTGATATATTCGACCCCAGATACTTATAACTCTCACATTCTTCAAGCAACTCTCCATTCACTCCTATTAACACTCCTCATGCATCTCATGACTTTACATTTATCAATATTTCCTGCTACTTTCTTATTTCAAGCACTCTTACAGTCTCAGTCACCAAATGATTCAGATCATTCTCAGCATCAGCCATCAGTGCTGTGTCATCCATGAACAGCAAATGATTCATTTTCCACAACCTTATGTACTCACTCACTAGTTCCAAGCTTCTGTCTAATACTCTTTCATTAAAGTCCCTTACCACTCCATCCATGTGCGCAATAAGTAACCATGGCAACATTACACAACCTTGAAGTAACCCTACATTCAGCTCAAGCCAATTACTCATACCATTCCCAACTCTCACGCATGCTTTATTATTCATGTAAAAACTCTTCACCACATTTGATAAACCTCCACTTCTTCCAAGCAATCACAATACACTCCACAACGCCTCCCTATCAAGCCCGTCTCACTCTGTATATAAGTCCATAAAAAGTCCAAACAGTGTCCCTACCTTTCTCCAAGAACTTCTCACATACCTGTCTTACCACAAACACCTGATCCACACATCCTCTTCCTCTCCTGAACCCACACTGTTCTCCCCCAATCAGTTTTTCAGTACGTTTCCTAATTCTCTCAATTAACACTTCCATATACCTTACCAACTACACTCAACCAAGTAATTTCTCTATAAATTGGAAATACACATGCTCTTCTCTGATCAATTGGAACCCTCCCTTTCCTGAAACATACACTGAACAACTTAACCATCCATTCTTGTCATGCCCCCCGACCTTTTGACAAGCAATCAACATGTCACCCATCTATCCTGGTACTTTACCCGCTTGCATTGCTCTCAATGTCAAAAGTATCTCCTCTTTTGTTATTTCTCCATCATTCTTATCACCTAAAATGGGAATCCTTCATTCATTTACCAAAGCCACAATCTCTGACTCACAATCATCTTCCTCCTTTAGCAGTTCCATGAAATGCTCAGCCCGTCTCTCTCTCTCACCTTTATATCATCTACTAGCAATGGCCCATCTGCTCCTTTCACCCTCTCCTCCTTTTTAAACTCACCTTTACTCATTCTTTTCACTGCCGTCCAAATCATCTTTTTATTCCTTCCAAAATTCGCAGACAAGCACCTACCCCACTTTACATTCACTTCTCTCTTTGCCTCCCTCACCATGCCCTTCGCCAACCTCCTCTTTGCACTATGCCTTTCATATGCCTCTACATTACCTACCTGTAACCGCATCTAATGTCTGCTTCTTTTCAACCACCTGCTCCATCCACTATTCACTACCTTTCCTTTTACTCCCACCTTATAGTCTCCTTCTTCACACTGTCTCTGCACACTTCACGGCTTTCTCCTTGAAACAACCCCATTATTCTTCCATCTCCTTCCTCCACTTTCTCTTTCACTACATTCCACACATTCCTCAGACTAGCCTTACACTCATAATCTTCCCTTTTCTTAGTAAGTTCACTCACGTTTAACATTTCTCTTCCTCTCTTGCTTCTCCCCTTTTTCCACTTTTCTCCCACTCTCACTCTACTTGCCACTCACTAATGATAGGAAATTCCACCACTAGCAACTTTCAGTACATTCTCATCCAATACTCCTTGAATAACCCTCCTGTTCACCACACTATAAACCATTAGTTTTCTGTCTACTAATCTACCATTATCTACTCTGACTCCTGCTCACTTGTGCATATCTTTCTTTTTAAATACAGTATTAGCAATCAGCATCCCTCCCAATACACATTTCTATATATTTTTTCTCTACTCTCATTTTTACCAGGTACTCCATACTTCCCAATTACACCATCCGCTGGATTATTTTCTAGCATGCAAATCTTCCATTCTCTAGCATTCTTGTCTCCTTTTTTCTAGCATTCAAATCCCCTTTTCTCTAGCATTCAAAACTCCTATCAATACCACATTCACATTCGTTCTCAAGTCCTCCACATATTTGTTCAATTACATCCAAAATTTTTCTCTCTCTTCCTCACAACTTTCACAGCCCGAGTCATTGCATTTACAGATGGCCTAACCTTGGATCTCAGTCTCATTTTAGCCACTATTATTCGAGATGATACTTCCTTCCATTCCACCATACACCTACTCATCTCTTCACTTACCAAATAAAAAGGCCGCTTCCTCTCTTCCTCGCTCTCTCTCTCATCTTCAGACACCCTACCTATCACACTCCAAATGTCACCTCACTATTCCATTTCATCTTTGATTTACTCACTGCAAGCACATCCATCTTTTTCTCCACAAACATACTCACTATCCACCCCCTCCTACTTTCACTTTCTCCACAACCACGTACATTCAGAGACCCAATTACTAGGGTTCCGGCTGGATCTCTCCTGCCAGAATACCCCCACGTCTCTTGTCTATTCGTGGGAATACGGTAAAGAGGAGGGGATTCCCGGTTTCCCTGCTCTGCTCCATTTTGTCGACTTTCACGACACGCAGGGGAACGTTTGTGAGGTTGGGGGAAACTGTAATATGAACAGAGTAGCATTCAGATAGAATGCGTTCATTCCTAGCATAGCAGATAAAGCTGTAAGGTTTGTTTCCCTTTTAACCTTGGCACAGTAATTATATGTACTAGGCTAACGTCCCGGTCGAGGTTAATATGATTCATATTTTACCATATGTTAATGTGCCTATTTGATTTTATATAATATATATATATATATATATATATATATATATATATATATATATATATATATATATATATATATATATATATATATATATATATATATATATATCTATCTATCTATCTATTTATCTATATATATATATATATATATATATATATATATATATATATATATATATATATATATATATATATATATATATATATATATATATATATATATATATATATATATATATATATATATATATATATATATATATATCTATCTATCTATCTATCTATCTATCTATCTATCTATCTATCTATCTATCTATCTATCTATATATATATATATATATATATATATATATATATATATATATATATATATATATATATATATATATATATATATATATATATATATATAATCTGTAATATGAACTAAAAGGCATTCAGAAAGAATGTATTTATTCATAGTAAAGTAGTTAGCTGCAAAGCTGGCTTCTTTCTTAGACCTTCTGTGGTGTATTTGGTAGCGCCATGGCACAGTAATTATGTGCCTTAGGTTCGAGTTCCTCTCGGGGTAAAATAATATTCATGTTTTCACATATGTTAATGTTTTTATTGGATTATTGTTGATGCCTGCTTAGATTGGGATTTGAATTAAAGGTGAAATTGAAGCCACGAGTGAGGTTGGGAGAAGCTGTAATATGAACAAAAAGGTATTCAGAAAGAATGGATTCATTCCCAGTACAGCAGTTAGCTGTAAGGTTGGATTTTCTTATGCCATCAGTGGTGTAGTTGGTAGTGCCTTGACACAGTAATTATGTGTTTTAGGTTCGAATCCTGGGCGGGGTGAAATAGGATTCATATATATATATATATATATATATATATATATATATATATATATATATATATATATATATATATATATATATATATATATATATATATATATATGAATCATATTTTACCCCGACCAGGATTCGAACCTAAGACACATTATTACTGTGCCAAGGCACTACCAACTACACCACTGAAGGTCTAAGAAAGAATCTAACCTTACAGCTAACTGCTGTACTGGGAATGAATCCATTCTTTCTGAATGCCTTTTTGTTCATATTACAACCTCTCCCAACCTCACTCGTGGCTTCAATTTCACCTGTAATTCAAAACCCAATCTAAACAGGCATCAACAATAATCAAATAAAAACATTAACATTTGTGAAAACATGAATAATATATTACCCCGAGAGGGACTCAAACCTAAGACACATAATTACTGTGCCAAGGCGCTACCAACTACACCACAGAAGGTCTAAGAAAGAAGTCAACTTTGCAGCTAACTACTTTACTAAGAATAAACGCATTCTTTCTGAATGCCTTTTAGTTCATATAACAGATTCTCCCATCTTCGCTTGAAGCTTCATTTTCATATTTCATTCAAATCCCAGTCTAAATAGGCATCAAGAATAATCACATAAACAAATTAACATATGTGAAAACATAAATCATATTTTACCTTAACTGGGACTCGAAAAAAAGGCACATAATTGCTGTGCCAAGGCGCTACCAACTACACCGCAGAAGTTTTAAGAAAGAAGCCAACCTTACAGCTAACTGCTGTGCTAAGAATGAATGTATTCTTTCTGAATTCCCTTTTTTTTATATATATATATATTTTAGCGTCTCCCAACCTCACTCGTGGCTTTGTTTACGCATTCAATTCAAATCCCATTCTAAACAGGCATCAACAGTAATCAAATAAACACATTAATATAAGTGAAAATATGAATCACTCTTTACTCTAATCGGGGCTCGAACCTAAAATTCATAATTACTGTGCCAAGGTACTACCAAGAACACCACTGAAGGACTAAGAGAGCAGCCAACCTTATAGCTAAATACTATGCTACGAATGAACGCATTCTTTCTGGATGCCTTTTTGTTCATATTACAGCTTTTCCCAACCTCGCTCGTGGCTTCGTTTTTGCATTTAAGTCAAATCCTAATCTTAATAGGCATCAACAATAATTAGCTGTAAGGTTGACTTCTTTCTTAGACCTTCTGTGGTGCTGTTGTTGGTGCCTTGGCACAGTAATTATGTGTCTTAGGTTCGATTCCCAACCAGGAAAAGTGTGATTCATGTTTTTCACATATTTTGATGCGTTTATTTGAGTATCGTTGATGTCTATTTAGATTCGAATTTGAATTAAATGTGAAAACGAAGCCACGAGTGAGGTTGGAAGAAGCTGTAATATGAACAAAAGGCCTTCAGAAAGAATTTCTTCATTCTTAGTACAGTAGTCAACTGTAAGGTTGGCTTTCTTTCTTAGACCTCCAATGATATAGCTGGGAGAGCCTTGACACAGTAATTATATGTCTTAGCTTCTAGTCCCGGTCAGGGTATAGTATGATTCATGTTTTCAAATATGTTAATGTGTTTATATGATTATATATATATATATATATATATATATATATATATATATATATATATATATATATATATATATATATATATATATATATATATATATATATATGAATAAATTTTAACCCAACCCGGACTTGAACCTGGGACACGTAATTACTGTGCCAAGGCGCAACCAACTACACCAAAGAAGGTCAAAAAGTATAACAGACCTTATAGCTTTTATCTGCTATACGAGGAATGAACGCATTCTATCTGAATGCCATTCAGTTCATATTACAGTTTCCCCCAACCTCACTCGTGGCTTCGTTTTCGCATTTAATTCAACTCCCAATTCTCATTCGGGACCAACAATAATCAAATTAGCACATTACCATATGTGAAAACACACACACACACACACACACACACACACACACACACACACACACACACACACACACACACACACACACACACGAAATAATTGAATAAGTAAAAAAAAAAAAATATCCACCTGTCAACAGTACTGAGTTAAGTTGCCAAGTAGTACAGCTGTCTTATTTTCTTCATTTTTTTTTTGCTCTTCTTTTAGCTTTCTCTTTTACTATTTTGTTTTTATATTGTATATATATTGAGTTAAATGTAAAGTCTAATCTTGTGATAACATACCTTGGTTAGCAAGTGAGTTTATCAGTTAGGAAGAATATATAGCAGAAACAGGTGGGTGCCACCTCAGACACAGGTTCGAATTTTTCCTTCAGGTTTAACTTTTGCTTTGTTGCATTTTTTTTTCTTTTTCTTTTTATCCTTAAATTACCATGGTCAAGTTTTTAAGTTAAGATGTGTGTTACCAGAAAAGAGATAAACTGAGTCACTAAATAGCACTTATATGGAGATATAAAAATTCGGTGTGAAGCTTAATTAAAAGTTTTTCTCTTTTTTTTTTCCTCTTTCTCGTCTTCTTTCTATATTCTGTGAGAGGGAGAACATAAAAATTACCCCATCTCTGTCCCAAACCTCTCCCATCCATGGGTCGGTAGGAGGGGTAGCCATCAGGAGACTCAAACAGAAAATCAAGAATATAGAGGAAATGGTTATAAGCCTTGATGATAAAATTCAGAATATGGATGGAGAAATGAAAGAAAATGAAACACTCAGAGAGCAAATAAGATCTTTGGAGGAAGCAAATAAAGCACAAGGGCAAGAGAGAAAGGAACTAGAAAAAAGAATAAAGAAGCTGGAAGGAGAAAAGAGTCAACTAGAATCTAGACTTTCTAAACAAGAAGATAAAAACAAACAGCTGAATGACAACCTAAAGGAATTAGATGTTAGTTCACTGCTCTCTTCTGAGAGAGACGAGATTGCTACTTGGAATGTCCAGATTAAGGAAAACATTGAACAGTTCAGAAAAGAGTTCCAGGAGCTGAATATGGAAAATGATGCCATGAAAACTTCCTTTGCTGATGCACTAAAGGGGAATGTGGCAGTAAAAGAGGCTGTAAAGGTGGTGGCACTGGAAAACATACAAACAGTTGACTATAAAGAGACAGTAATCGAAAAAATGAAAGACGTTGTGATGGAAAGGGCAAACCCACTCATCAGACAGGCACTTGATAAGGAGAAGACAGTGGTAATCTCAGGCATAAGCGAGTCCCAGGAGCCAACATGGCAGGGGAGACTTGAAGAAAATAAAGCTAGGGTTGTAGACCTGATAAGAAAGCTTGGAGTACTATGTGGTCCTGAGGATATTGTAAACATACACCAACTAGGTAAATATTCGAGGGAAGGAAAGCCGAGACCAACAAAAGTAACCTTTGAGAGAGGGGAAACATGTAGGGAAATATTGTTGAGAAAAAAAAGTCTAAAAGACCTTCAAGAATTCAAAGAAGTGTTCATTAGACAATACAGAACACAGGAAGAGATGGGAAAGATCAAAAACTTGTTGCAAGAGGCAAGAAGGTTAAATGATGAAAGAAATGAAGAAGAGAAGAAAAATTTTCATTACAGAGTTCTTCCAGACAAAGGGGAGATAAAGAAGATAATGACAGAAGATCAGGGAATGGGGCCTCATTAAGATTGTTATACACAAATGCTGATGGATTAGCTGGTAAGGCAGTAGAATTAAAAGATAGGATTCACAACAGTAAGGCAGATATAGTAGCAATTACAGAGACTAAGTTGAGTGAGGACATAAACAGTGTCACAGTTTTTCCCAAGGGCTTCAGAATACTAAGGGTTGAAAGATCTGAGAGGACTGGTGGAGGGATAGCACTGCTCATAAGTGAAAGGATTCAAGTCGAAGAAATAAACTTGGCTATAGAAAGTGAGTTCAAGGAATTTCTTGTTGCTCGCATAAATACTGGGTCAGAGAGCATTATAATAACTGTTGTATACAACCCACCAAGGAACCAAAATAGGCTTGAAGTTTATGAGGAAAGTCATATAGGTACTATTGAAGTCATAAACTCAGTTGTTAACATGGCACGGGAGAGAAAATGTAGGATTTTGATTATGGGAGACTTTAATCATAAAGAGATAGATTGGATAAATCTTGACCCACACAGTGGTGAGGACTCATTTGGGGCAAGATTCCTAGATTGCGTACAAGGGAATTTCCTACACCAACATGTAATGGAACGAACAAGGGCCAGGGGTGGGGATGAGCCATCACTACTTGATCTAGTGTTCACAGATAATGTGTTGGATATTGAAAAAATTGAGTATGAACCACCAATTGGAAAGAGTGACCACTGTGTGTTGTAGATGGAGTATATCATTGAAGATATTCTTCCTGAGAGTAGAGGCACTGAGGACATGAGGAGGAACTATCGGAAAGGAGATTACATAAAAATGAATGAGCTTTTTGCAGTTATTGACTGGAGAACCTTATTTCACAACAAATCTGTACAAGAAATGTATGACATCTTTTGTGAGAAATATGGGAAGATAGTAGATTGCTACATACCTGTCACCAAAGTAGGTGTAATTCATGCCAGAGAGAAATGGTTCGATAATGGGTGTAAAAGAGCTAAGGAGTGGAGAGACAAATGCTGGAAAAGGCATAGGAGGAGAAAAAACATAAATTCCTGGCAAACCTACAAAAGAGCAAGAAATGACTACCTAAGTAAAAGGAGAGAGGCAGAGAGAGACTATGAGAGGGACATCACCAGGAAGGCTAAAGAAAATCCCAAGCTTTTCCACAGCTTTATCAGAGGAAAACTGAAGGTAAAGGAACAGGTTTTAAGGCTAAAGAGAGCGGATGGAAGCATCACTGAGACGGATGAAGAGATCTGCAAAGAATTGAACAAGGAGTTTCAGTCAGTATTTACAGTAGAAAATACCCCACCCCCTCAGATTGCCGTGATAGAAGCTCATGGGCCAGTATTAGAGAACATCAACCTTACAGCCACAGAGGTATGCAAAGCGCTGATGGATTTAGATGTTCATAAAGCTACAGGTCCTGATGACATATCCCCTCATGTGCTTAAAAAATGCGCAAACACAATTTCAGTGGCACTAAGTATCATATTTAAGGAGTCACTGGAGTCAGGGGAGATTCCAAGATGCTGGAAACAAGCAAATGTGATACCTATCTTCAAAAAGGGAAGGAGGGATACGGTTCTGAACTATAGACCAGTTTCCTTGACCAGCATAGATTGCAAAGTTATGGAGAAACTACTTAGGAAACATATCTCTCTTCACTTGGAATCCTTCAGCTTTTTGTCAGTGAGGCAACATGGATTCAGAGAAGGTAGATCAACAGTAACAAACTTATTTGAATTTTATGATGAGGTAAGCCAAATCTTACAGGAAAGAGAGGGCTGGGCAGATTGCATATTCCTAGACTTCCAGAAAGCGTTTGACACTGTTCCACATGGGAGACTTATTAGGAAGTTGCAATCAATGGCTAGAATAGGTGGAAATGTTTTGGAATGGATAAAAACTTACTTAGAAAGAAGGGAACAGAGGGTTAGAGTAAGACACTCAGTGTCTGAATGGAGAAGAGTTAGTAGTGGAGTTCCACAGCGTTCAGTTTTAGGGCCACTTTTGTTCCTTGTATATGTAAATGACCTACCAGAGTGTGTAAATTCATTCATGAATATGTTTGCAGATGATGCAAAGATTGTGAAGAAAGTAAAAAACAAGAAAAATGGCAGAGAACTTCAGGAGGATCTAAATAATCTGCATGAGTGGTCAGAAAAGTGGCTAATGAAATTCAATACTTCAAAATGTAAGGTAATGAGAATGGGTACAAGTGCAAGAAGGCCCAAGCTTGACTACTCGGTGGCTGGAGTACAACTTCAAGAGACAGAAAATGAGAGAGATCTAGGAGTAAACATACTGGCAGATTTGTCTCCAGAAATACATATAAATGGCATAGTAAGGGCAGCATATGCATTCTTATCAAATGTAAGGGTAGCCTTCAGGCACATGGACAAGGAAATGTTCAGAAATATTTATGTAACCTGTGTGAGGCCAAAACTCGTATATGCAGCCCCCTTTTGGAATCCGCACTTGAAAAAGCACATAGCTAAGCTTGAAAAAGTTCAAAGACATGCCACGAAACTGGTGCCAGAAATACGCAATCTCAGTTATGATGAGAGGCTGAGGGAATTAGACTTACCATCACTGGAAGCTAGAAGAGTGAGGGGGGATATGGTGACAGTCTTTAAATTCCTTCATGGTTATGATAGAGTGGATAGGGATCGATATTTTGATATGGCTGGCTGTAGAACTAGAGGTCATAGTTTGAAGCTTCGTAAGAAAACTTCTTTGCAGGATGTAAGGAAATACTTTTTCAGTGTAAGAGTAGTTGATAATTGGAATTCGCTAAGCGAGGAGGTAGTTAATGCTATCTCAATCCATAGTTTTAAGGACAGGTATGATAAGTATCACTAAGTATAAAATGGAACCGATCAGGAGACGGGAAGATACGAGCTTTGGGCTCTTTCCCGTAAACACAATTAGGTAATCACACACACACACACACACACACACACACACACACACACATATATATATATATATATATATATATATATATATATATATATATATATATATATATATATATATATATATATATATATATATATATATATTTACTTAAATTTTCTTAACATCAATAAACTGCATCGTAGATTGCTGCTTACTGTTGTTTTCCATTTTATGCCAGCAATATAATATATATTACTACTGTAATATTGTGCATTGCGGAGTATTGAGTTCGACAGAATACTTTAATCGTATTTCCTGCTGGTCGTAAGACCCGACTAACGTGTATATCGGGCGAATGGAGGGCTGGCAATTCTTCATTGTCACACGTATCTCGTCAGAAAGGCTTGAGGATTGGCAGGGCAATTGCGTATCCCTGCAGATAATCCATTTGCTTCAGTTGTTGACACCCTGATTTTATTCCAATGAATGTGAAATCTATTATTAGGATTGAATATAAATTCAGAATATTTAGATTGTATGTACAGTGCTCATAACCACATAGCTTTTGAGTATAATGAGTTAATAATGTGCTAATTATTTTTTTAAATTAATGAACAACTTAATAATTAATATTTCAGGACGAGCCGTGCGAGATTATTGGCACGCAAGGAATACTAAAGTAATAATTTTCTTCATTTTTTTGCTTTTTTCTATTGCAAATGATAACCTATACACACAAACTAAGTTGATTAATACTTGTATTATCTTTAAGAATGTTATATCAGAATTGAATATTACTCTGCCTTACTTTTTAACTTAAATTACGAAGGACTTGAAATAGAGATTTCTAATATTCTTCATTATGTTTAGCCACAAGAACATAGTCGTTATGGTAAGCAAAGGATTGCTGACTATTCTAGTACAGACAGAGATTTTCGGAGTTCGTCCAGATCTGTTAGAAGAGATCCCATGCAATGTAGGTAACGCATAAAATCGTTTCTTTGCAAAGCATTTCTATGCCCAAGTGGTTATATGAAATTTATTTTTTTTAATTATTGTCCAAGTCTCGTGTGACTTAGGACATATGCTGAGCAGTCTCCCTTGTGGGCAATTTAAGTGTTTAAAGATTATACATTTAGAAAATTATAAGAGAATTTAATGTAAAATTTAATGTACTGGGTGTCGTTATCTTTACTTGATGCGATATTCACTTACTTTTCTTATATTGAAAAAAACTCACCTCCATTCTTTGTTCATAGTGTTGTATATCCTCAATTTCATTTTTTTATTCTAAAGCTATGCCAAAATTTCATGAAGAAATATTCAAAGTTCAAGAGGCTTTTTACTTTCTCACGTGAGTTGTCTTTGTTATTTGCAGATGACTTTGATGAGTATCAGGTAAGCAATAATTATTGTATCAGCAAATCATATCATCACAGTTTTAAGTTATATTGCGTACATATAATCATTATGTGTGCGGGTCTCTGGATAACCTTTATTATCATTGTCTTTATTATTATTATTTTCAAAAAATCTCTCTTCCTTATCGGGAATCGAACCTTCGAACTATACTTTAAAGCAACACAGCTTAGTTCACTAGACCACAGAGGCTGTAAATGAGGGAGAACCAGATTACCCTCTTACAATGCCAGGCGCAAGGACGCCACTGTGACCATCATCCTCTGTTTTACCCCCTCCCCAACCCACCAGTGGCCAATGAACACATTTAATTCTCCTCCTCAACATCCAAGGCTAGCTAAATGAAGCAAATTTGATATGATTGCGCATTTTTAAATGTCTTCAAATAATCTCTCTTTATTGTCGGAAATAAAACCTGCAAACTAGTTCAGAGTAACACAGCTTAATCCACTAAACCACAGAGGCTGTAAAAGAGGGAGAACTGGATTACCTTTTGATAATACCAGATGACGGGACGTCACGGCGACCATTATTTTCCGTTTTACCCCCTCCTCAACCCACCAGAGGTCAGCGAACACATTTAACTCTCCTCCTCAATATCCAAGGCTAGCTAGAGGAAACAAATTTAATGCAATTGCACATTTTTAAGTGTCTTCATATTTTCCTTCCTTGTCGGGAATCGAACCTGTGAACTCTAGTTTAGAGCAACATCGCTTAGTCCACTAGACTACAGAGGTTGCAAAAGAGGGAGAACTGGATTACCCTCTGATAATACCAAATGGAGGTACGCTACTGCGACCATTATTCTCCAATTTACCCCAATCCTCACCCCACAAGGCAAGAGAGTTTAAGCTGTTTACTGGGAGGTTACTGGAGTGGCTGGGCACCACAGTGGGGGGTTGGGGCCTGTGCCGGCTGGCGACCGTCCTATGGGTCCTCCATGACCCGTTCCACCCATCCGTGGGTGGAGAATCTAGAACAACAGTGGCCAGGGAGCACATTTACTTCTCCTCTTCAACATCCAAAGATAGCTACATGAATCAAATTTGATGCAATTACGCATTTTAAATGTCTTCAAATAATCTCCCTTCTTAGCCAGGAATCAATCTTGTGAACCCTAGTTTAGAGCTGCACAGATTAATTCACCATACCAGTGGTTCTCAACCTTTTTGACCAGCGACTCCCCAAGCAATATTAATAGAGACTCGTGACCTCCGCCTTCCCCTGAAGTGCTTCTAACATACACACAAACACACACACACACGTATTCAGTACACAAGTATTCAGTATCTCTTAAACTTTTCCTTGTGTTTTTGAGTGACTAAGACTATAGTGAGTAAATCATACATAATTTCCCTAAATAAGAAATCCTGCAGAGTATTTTGAGTAAAAAAACTTATATTTGTTGTATGAGGAGACTGTCCAAATATTAAAGGAAAAAATTGAGAACATTTTCGTGAGGGGAAAGAGAAGAAGCTGTCCTGTTCTGCCTTGAAGGAAACTTAGAAGAGTTGCCAGAGGTGAAGCCATCACATCATATTACCTAATTTTTTGTGTAAATTGGGGAGAGCTATTAAGCCGTTCACCTGATCCTGTGGTTCCATATATTGTTAAAATCAGTATCCTCCCCATTTATGTTAATTTGATAGCTAGTATGATACACGAAATAATTGCATAATTAAATAAATACCAAAAATACACCTGTCAACATTACTGAGTTAAGTTGCCAAGTAGTACAGCTGTCTTATTTTCTTCATTTTTTTTCTTTCCCTTTAGCTTTCTCTTTTACTATTTTTTTATTTTGTATATTTATTGAGTTAAATGTAAAGTCTGATCCTGTGATAACATATCTTGGTTAGCAAGTGAGTTTATCAGTTAAGAAGAATATATAGCAGAAACAGGTGGATGCCTCCTCAGACACAAACTCAAATTTTCCTTCAGGTTTGACCTTTGTTTTTGTTGCATTTTTTTTTCTTTTTATCCTCAAATTACCATAGTCAAATTTTTAAGTTAAGATGTGTGTTACCAGAAAAGAGATAAATTGAGTCACTAAATAGCACTTATATGAAGATATAAAAATTCTGTGTGAAGCTTAAATAAAAGTTTTTCTCTCTTTTTTTCTCTTTCTCTTCTTCTTTCTATATTCTGTGAGAGGGAGAGCATAAAAATGAGGCTATCTCTGTCCCAAACCTCTCTCACCCATGGGTCGGGAGGAGGGGTAGCTATTAGGAGACTAAAACAGAAAATCAAGGATTTAGAGGCAATGGTTATAAGCCTTGATGATAAAATTCGGAATATGGATAGAGAAATGAAAGAGAATTAAACACTCAGAGAGGAAATAAGATTTTTGGAGGAAGCAAATAAAGCACAAGGGCAGGAGAGAAAGGAACTAGAAAAAATAATAAAGAATCTGGAAGGGGAAAAGAGTGAACTAAAAACTATAATTTCTAAACAAGAAGATAAAAACAAACAGCTGAATGACAACCTAAATGAATTAGATGTTAGTTCACTGCTCTCTTCTGAGGGAGACGAGATTGCAGCTTGGAATGTCCAGGTTAAGGTGAACAATGAACAGTTTAGAAAAGAGTTCCAGGAGCTGAATATGGAACATGATGCCATGAAAACTTCCTTTGCTGATGCACTAAAGGGGAATGTGGCAGTAAAAGAGGCTGTAAAGGTGGTGGCACTGGAAAACATACAAACAGTTGACTATAAAGAGACAATAATCGAAAAAATCAAAGATGCTGTGATGGAAAGGGCAAACCCACTCATCAAACAGGCACTTGATAAAGAGAAGACAGTGGTAATCTCAGGCATAAGCGAATCCCAGGAGCCAACATGGCAGGGGAGACATGAAGAAAATAAAGCTAGGGTTGTAGACCTGATAAGAAAGCTTGGAGTAGTTTGTGGTCATGAGGATATTGTAAACATTCACCAACTAGGCAAATATTCGAGGGAAGGAAAGCCGAGACCAACAAAAGTAACCTTTGAGAGAGGGGAAAACTGTATGGAAATATTGTTGAGAAAAAAAGTCTAATAGACCTTCAAGAATTCAAAGAAGTGTTCATTAGACGATACAGAACACAGGAAGAGATGGGAAAGATCAAAAACTTGTTGGAAGAGGCAAGAAGGTTAAATGAGGAGAGAAATGAAGAAGAGAAGAAAAATTTTCATTTCAGAGTTCTTCCAGACAAAGGGGAGATAAAGAATATAATGACAGAAGATCAGGGGATGGGGCCTCATTAAGATTGTTATGCACAAATGCTGATGGATTAGATGGTAAGGCAGTAGAATTAAAAGATAGTACTCACAACAGTAAGGCAGATATAGTAGCAATTACAGAGACTAAGTTGAGTGAGGACATAAACGGTGTCACAGTTTTTCCAAAGGGCTTCAGAATATTAAGGGTTGAAAGATCTGAGAGGACTGGTGGAGAGATAACACTGCTCATAAGTGAAAGGATTCAAGTTGAAGAAATATACTTGGCAATAGAAAGTGAGTTCAAGGAATTTCTTGTTGCTCACATAAATACTGGGTCAGAGAGCATTATAATAACTGTTGTATATAACCCACCAAGGAACCAGAATGGGCTAGAAGTTTATGAAAAAAGTCATATAGGTACTATTGAAGTCATAGACTCAGTTGTTAACATGACACAGGAGAGAAAATGTAGGATTTTGATTATGGGAGATTTTAATCATAAAGAGATAGATTGGATTAATCTTGACCCACACAGTGGTGAGGACTCATTCGGGGCAAGATTCCTAGATTGCGTACAAGGGAATTTCCTACACCAACATGTAATGGAATCAACGAGGGCCAGGGGTGGGGATGAGCCATCACTACTTGATCTAGTATTCACAGATAATGTGTTGGATATTGAAAAAATTGAGTATGAACCACCAATTGGAAAGAGTGACAACTGTGTGTTGTTGATGGTGTATATCATTGAAGATATTCTGCCTGAGAGCATAGGCACTGAGGACATGAGGAGGAACTATCCGAAAGGAGATTACATCAAAATGAATGAGCTTTTTGCAGTTATTGACTGGGGAACCTTATTTTACAACAAATCTGCACAAGAAATGTATGACATCTTTTGTGAGAAATATGGGAAAATAGTAGATTGCTGCATACCTGTCTACAAAGTAGGTGTAATTCATGCCAGAGAGAAATGGTTTGATAATGAGTGTAAAAGAGCTAAGGAGTGGAGAGACAAATGCTGGAAAAGGTATAGGAGGAGAAAAAACATAAATGCCTGGCAAACCTACAAAAGAGCAAGAAATGACTACCTAAGTAAAAGAAGAGAGACAGAGAGAGACTATGAGAGGGACATCACCAGGAAGGCTAAAGAAAATCCCAAGATTTTCCACAGCTTTATCAGAGGAAACCTGTAGGTACAAGAACAGGTTTTAAGGCTAAAGAGAGCTGATGGAAGCATCACTGAGACGGATGAAGAGATCTGCGAAGAATTGAACAAGGAGTTTCAGTAAGTATTTACAGTAGAAAATACCCCACCCCCTCAGATTGCAGAGATAGAAGCTCAAGCGCCGGTAGTAGAGAACATCAACCTCACAAACACAGAGGTATGCAAAGCGTTGATGGAGTTAGATGTTCATAAAGCTACAGGTCCTGATGACATATCTCCTTATGTACTTAAAAAATGCGCAAGCTCAATATCAGTGGCACTAAGTATCATATTTAAAAAGTCACTGGAGTCAGGGGAGATTCCAAGATGCTGGAAACAAGCAAATGTGATACCTATCTTTAAAAAGGGAAGGAAGGATACGGCTCTGAACTATAGACCAGTTTCCTTGACCAGCATAGCTTGCAAAGTTATGGAGAAACTATTAAGGAAACATATCTCTCTTCACTTGGAATCCTTCAACTTTTTGTCAGTGAGGCAACATGGCTTCAGAGAAGGTAGATCAACAGTAACAAACTTATTAGAATATTATGATGAGGTAAGCCGAATCTTACAGGAAAGAGAGGGCTGGGCAGATTGCATATTCCTAGACTTCCAGAAAGCATTTGACACTGTTCCACATGGGAGACTTATTAGGAAGCTGCAAGCAATGGCTAAAATAGGTGGAAATGTCTTGGAATGGATAAGAACTTACTTAGAAGGCAGGGAACAGAGCGTTAGAGTAAGACACTCAGTGTCTGAATGGAGAAGAGTTAGTAGTGGAGTGCCACAGGGTTCAGTTTTAGGGCCACATTATATCCTTGTATATGTAAATAACCTACCAGAGTCTGTAAATTCATTCATGAATATGTTTGCAGATGATGCAAAGATTGTGAAGAAAGTAAAAAACGAGAACAATGGTAGAGAGCTTCAGGAAGATCTAAATAGTCTGCATGAGTGGTCAGAAAAGTGGCTAATAAAATTCAGTACTTCAAAATGTAAGGTAATGAGAATGGGTACAAGTGCAAGAAGGCCCAAACTTGACTACTCGGTGGCTAGAGTACAACTTCAAGAGACAGAAAATGAGAGAGATCTAGGAGTAAACATACTGGCAGATTTGTCTCCAGAAATACATATAAATGGCATAGTAAGGGCAGCATATGCATTCTTATCAAGTGTAAGGGTAGCCTTCAGGCACATGGACAAGGAAATGTTCAGAAATATTTATATAACCTATGTGAGGCCAAAACTCGAATATGCAGCCCCCTTTTGGAATCCGCACTTGAAAAAAGCACATAGCTAAGCTTGAAAAAGTTCAAAGGCATGCCACGAAACTAGTGCCAGAAATATGCAATCTCAGTTATGATGAGAGGCTGAGGGAATTAGACTTACCATCACTCGAAGCTAGAAGATTGAGGGAGGATATGGTGACCGTCTTTAAACTACTTCATGGTTATGATAGAGTGGATAGGGATCGATATTTTGATATGGCAGGCTCTAGAACTAGAGGTCATAGTTTGAAGTTTCGTAAGAAAACTTCTTTGCAGGATGTAAGGAAATACTTTTTCAGTGTAAGAGTAGTTGATAATTGGAATTGGCTAAGCGAGGAGGTAGTTAATGCTATCTCAATCCATAATTTTAAGGACAGGTATGATAAGCATGACTAAGTCTAAAATGGAACCGATCAGGAGACGGGAAGATAGAAGCTTGGGCTCTTTCCCGTAAGCACAATTAGGTAATTGCAATTAGGTAATCACACACAAAGCATAATAACAAATATGATGAAACTAATAACAAAAATGAACGCATTATGTTTGATAAATCGTACCTTCCATAAGTAATAATGCAAGCTTAGAATTAATAACACCATCGTAAAGCATAGCCTTTTTCCATTCTGAAGCATAGAAAGTTAGTCCCAGTGCAGCCACGAGGGAATTACATGTGAATAGCATTTAGTTTTTGGTTTTTGCGAAGGTTTATGGTGTTACTAATGTCCAGCCTGGTTCTCATTTGCAGCGTTATATATATATATATATATATATATATATATATATATATATATATATATATATATATATATATATATATATATATATATATATTATATATATATGTATATATATATATATGTATATATATATATATATATATATATATATATATATATATATATATATTTATATATATATATATATATATATATATATATATATATATATATATATATATATATATATATATATATATATATATATATATATATATATATATATATATATATATATATATATATATATATATATATATATATATAGATAGATAGATAGATATATATGTATATATATATATATATATATATATATATATATATATATATATATATATATATATATATATATATATATATATATATATATATATGTATATATATGTATATGTATATATATATATATATATATATATATATATATATATATATATATATATATATATATATATATATATATATATATATATATATATATATATGGATGAATTCAAGAGTCGAGGATGCAAGCGAAATTATTGCTGAGTCTGTTGACGGCCTTAGGCTCGAGCCAGTCATTGCCTGCCGGAAGGCATTATGGAGTGGGACAGTCAGTGACTTTTAGAACTTCTCTGCAATAGATGTAGATAAGAAGCAGATTGTGCAGGTAGCCAGAATATCGTTGGGATAGTCCTTTTGACAAGATCAAGGGAGTCGTCGAAAAACACATCAAATAACACAGAGAAATCATCAACTGATGAAGATGTGGAAGAACTGCTGTAATTGTTGATAAGAGAGGAATGAAATGATGCTGAAGATAATTCTTATCCATTACTATGGACACTAGAGAAGTCTGCTACAATTTTCACAAATCCCAAGAACTGAAGGATTAAATCAAAGAGTATGACCCTTCGAGGGCACGATGTCTGTGTCACCGATACAATCACAGATTTGTCTAGACTAGAACCACAGCAATAGTTGTGTGACAAAGCCAAAAAACAGATGAAACAGCTTCCTAGAATAATTCTCTTAGCCAAGAAATCCACTACTGTGAATATGTCCACTGCATCTTAGCTGTTATCTATTCGTTCCACTGATACTGATACATCGCATTTTCCTAGTGATCTATAATTTGGCATTGGAGGTGAAAGAAATCTCAGTTTTATGAAGGAACCCACCATTCACTACCTAATATTCTCAACCAACAATACCCACAGGACCTGATGTCATGCCTCCTCCAAAACACTGACCTTACTCAGATGAAGATGAAATACATGATCCTTATGGCATGTCATCTGAAGGTTCAGTTTTTTTCTTTAATGAGTGTGACACCGGGACAAGCAAAAACTGCCCTAATCAATAAAGGCCCGGGCACGAGAAAACTTCAAGACGAATTAAAAGAAAAAGGTTAAGGACAAGGGAGAGATGAGGTAATGCTAGACAAAGGAAAACGACAGACTGAAAAAATAGTCAAAGTACAGAGGACCAAGAGATATTCAGGATTAGGCCCTGAGATGACGATAGTTCCTCTTTTTGAAGGAAGATCAATTATTAGAATTAGGAAAGACAGAAGTTGGAAGAGAGTTCTAGAGTCTGGAGGTAGATGGGAAGAAGCAATTGCTGCATCGACCAATCCGCGAGCTTCAAATCTCCACACAGTACCTGTAAGATGAGGCAGTTTGGCAAGTGTTATGTGGCATCGGCAGTGGAGGAGGGATGCAACTCACCAACTCATCAGAGCAGCAATGGAAGTAGTAGCGATAGAAAAGAGAAAGGGATGATACCTTATGGCGAAGAAAGAGAATCTAAATTAGAAGTAAGAGAAGGATCATTAATGAGTCTGACTGCCTTAGATTCAACCCTATCAAGGAGATAAGTATTAAAAGAAGCACCCCCAGATATGTGAGCAGTATTGTAAGCAAGGATGGATAAAACCTTTATAGATTTTAAGTAACTATAAAGAGGAAAAGTAATGACGAAAACGAAACAGAACTCCCTACTTTTTGGATGAAGATTTAAAACTTTGGACTAAGTGATTCCTCCAAGACAAGTTAGAGGCAACATGGATTCCTAATATATTGACAGAATTAAGAGGGTAGCTTTCGTTAGTCTTGAAGACAATGGGAAGAGTTATCAGGAGGAGAAAAAGATAAAGATACAGCTAAAAACTATGTCTTGGAGGCATTGAATTTAACTAAATTTTGAGTGCCGCACTCAGATACCCTCTGCAAATCGAAGCAGAGAGTAGAAGAATGAGTGATACTAGACTGATTACGAGTGGCAGATGAAGGATGTGAAGAAAAGGCAGAGGAAAAGTGAAGGATAGAATCGTCAGCAAAGGTATGTAGAAGAGAGGAAGATGGGGATTGTAGATGATTGATGAAGAGAAGAAACAGAGTAGGTGAAAGAACAGAGCCCTGTGGAACACCACTGGTAACAGGGAAAGGGCTTGATGTCGCACCATCAACAACTACAGATGTAAAACGGTCAGAAAGAAAACTGGAAATCAGAGAAAATAGAGAAGGGGTAAAGACATAGGCAGGGAGTTTGGCCAAGAGATCCTTGTGCTAGACTCTGTCAAATGCCTTAGAGATATCAAGGTCGACGACAAAGGATTCCCCATAGTTTCTCAGAGAAGATGACCATACATGAGTAAGATAGGACTGGAAGTCACCAGTGGATCTTGCCTTGTGGAAGCCATACTGGTGATTGAAGATAAGTGAGTTAGACTCAAGGCATTTCGAGAAGTGAGCATTGAGCAAAGTCTCGAAAACTTTAGCATGAGAGGAGGTTAGGGCAATAGGTCAGAACTGATTGACAGAATGAGGTGGAAAAGGAGAGGCTTGGTAAGATCGGTGTGCCCGATTCCTGGCCTTGATAGCAATGGAGCAGGCATGGTCAAACCAAGGTTTAGGGGGAGAGAAAGTTTTTGTAGAAGATGGGATGTACGCCTCCATTCCCAAGGTTATAATCTTGGCAACTTTTAGGACTACCTGATAAGGGTTGCGGAACTGAAAGCAATAGTCATCCCAAGGGAAGTCAAAGAGGAAGTTGTGCAAATTTTCACGTTGGGTAAGCTCAAAGTGCTAAAGGTGGCGCAGGACAGGAGAAATTGGTGGAGGAGTAGCAAAAATGGAGGTTGAGATCACAGAGTGGTCAGATTTACCAAGAGGGGAAAGCACAGAATAAGAGTAGTTTGAAGGGTTAGATGTAAGATATAGGTCAAGAGTGTTTGCTGCATGTTTGTAACAATCAGAAAATTGAGTAGGATGTTTGATAATTTGCTCCAGTTCGTGAGTAATAGAGAAAATAAGAGCCTCACTTCCTCCCACAACAGTGTGTGAAGAAATAAGCCATTCACTGTGGTGTACATTGAAGTCTTCAATGTAGAGAACTTCGGCATGTGGGTGAGAAGATAGCAAAGACTCATGGTACGAGGACAGATATGCAAAGAAAGACAAACTCAGTGGAGTTTGAAGAATAGAAGCAGAAGCAAAGGAAAATAGTGGTAGTGGAGAGATAGAATTTTAGCCAGAGAACATAAAAGTCAGGAGATTCATGGTCCATGTGCCTTGCAATAGGAGTGTTAGTGTTGCAGTAGGCACAGACCCCACCTTTGGAATTAAAACGAGTATACAGGTTATAGTGAGAAATTTGAAATCGGAGAGTGGAAGCATGGATAGACGGCTGGGTATCAGAAAGGAGGAGGAGGTTAGGGAGGAAAGTACCCAAGAGCTGTTCCACAATCGAAAGATTAGAGTGTAGCCCACGAATGTTAGAATAGTGAAGAGTGAAAGAAGAGTGAAAGATCTATTGGGAGGTATAAGGGGAGAACTATTTCTACCACCAGGCATGTCTACCTTCAAGCCAACAGTGGAGTCAACAAGATCCCGGAGAATCTTCGCACCCCTCTATGCTGGGCACTGGGGAACATAAGCTGTGGACCTTCCATAAAAAATAGCAAATATGAGGAAAAAAGAGAGCAAAAAGAGACAGATGTGGGGAGTGCTGTGACTTGTCAAATGTAATGGAATAGCAAGAAATGTGTAATGAATATGCCAGAATATTCAGTGTAGATGCAAGCATAAGGAAAGAACCGTCCTGAAGGAAGACTCAACTCTGAACTGTCTGGACCAGTCCTAGTTGTATCCTAATACCTCCAGTCGTAGTCTTTCAATGGGCGGCTGGTGCCATGGCCAACCTACTAACTTTAGCCTGTTATCTCATTTTTCACCTTGTATCACTCATCTCATCACTTACTTCACACTATGCTAGGTGTGTGTGCAAAATATACACCGTGTGTTCACTTAGTTTTGAAGCCTCTTTGACTATTTCATAATTAATCTTTTCCAAATTTCACACGCTTAAAATTGATTAAGGTATGGGAATTCTCTCATTTAAGGATCCATATGAAATGCCCTCATAAGAAGAACTGTTTTTACTGAAAACTGGACATCAGTTCAGTGATTTACTTGGCTCTGAGACACTGCTCACAAGTTTTAAAAACAGAATAATATCTATTGGTTTATGAATTATTATTATTATTATTATTATTATTATTATTATTATTATTATTATTATTATTATTATTATTATTATTATTATTATTGTTATTATTATTATTATTGTTATTATTATTATCATTGTTATTATTATTATTATTATTATTATTATTATTATTATTATTATTATTATTATTATTATTATTATTATTATTATTATTATTATTGTTATTATTATTATTATTATTATTATTATTGTTATTATTATTATTATTATTATTATTACATACATATATACATAGTCTCATTCCCCCTTGTAAGGGGGTGGCCGAGCCAAGAAATCCACTTTTCACTATGATCCATACGTACCTCAGCCACTCCTCTTAGCTCCTTGGGGATAAAGGGTGGCCACATTTACCCCCATTCACCCTGTCTGGTTCACTCACAAGGTAGGCAGACAAGGATATTCTTCACTGATGACCAATAGCTGCAGCTGGTTTACCCTTATTGCTTCATCACATGGTAACTCCCCTCACACTTGTCCATCACAGTTCACTAAGCTAGCAGGTGCGAGAATTCCCTTTTGCAAGCGTCATCAATACATAATCTTCCCCCACTCATTCCTATCTCTTGCATGCACTCTTCCCTGCTCCACTGACATTCCACGTGCATTCAATACCCTTTTTACACCATCCATCTCATTCTAGGTTTCACTCTTGACTTTACTCCAATCACTTCTGCACTCCACACTTTCTTCGCTATTCGTTCATCACTCATCCTTTCTCTGTGTCCAAAATAACTCAACACTCTCTAATCTAACCAATTCAACAGCATCATTTTAAAACCTGGTCTCTTCTTGACATCCTCATTTCTTAGTCTATCTATTCTAGTTACACCAATCATTCTTCTCAAACACCTATTCTCCATTACATTTAAAATGTTCCTTACATCCTTTCTTGCTTTCTAAGTCTCTGTTTCATGCAATGCTGGCAGCAAAATCACACCTTCATATCTACTTCTCTCTGGATTCATTCCCAAATATCTATTTCTCATTAAACTTTTCAACCCACCTAGACATTATTTTGCTTCCTTCACTCTTTGACTTGCCTCTACATCCACTCGTCCATTCTACATGACTTTACTTTTACCATTATTCCCCTGCAACCTCCTTCTTTCACACACCCTAACAAACTCAGTCACAAAATGATTCAATTCATTTTCAGAATCACCCACCAGCACAGTATCATCTGCAATTAGCAATTGATTAATTTTACACAACCTTTCATCCTCATCCAACAGTTCGAAGCCTCTGTCAAATCCATGACAACAGTACACAACCTTGACATAACCCTACATTCACCTTAAGCCAATCACTCATACCATTCCCAACTCTCAGACATTTATGTAACAACTCTTCACCGCATTCAACAAACTTCTGCTTATTCCATACATTAGCAACACACTCCACAACCCCTTTCTATCTACCCTGTCATACACTTGCACTAAATCCATAAGAGCCCAATAACTGTCCCTACCTTTCTCCAAGAACTTCTCACACACCTGTCTTACCACAAAGATCTGATGCACACATCTTCTTCCTCTCCTGAGCTCACACTATTTTTCCCCAATCAGTCTCTCAGTACCTTTCCTAATTCTCTCGATTAACACTCTTTCATATACCTTGCCAACTACACTCAACAAACTAATCCATCTAAAACTATTACACTCATACATATCTCCTTTCCCTTTGTAAAGTGGAACTACACTTGCACTCCTCCAATCAAATGGGACCCTCCATTTCCTGAAACATACATTTAACAACCTAACCATCCATTCTACTAATTCCTTCATGCCTTTTGACAAGCATTCAACATGACACCTATCAATCCCTGGTGCTTTACCTGCTTTCATTACTCTCAATGCCAAATGTAGCTCCATTTTTCTTTTTCTCTATCCTTCTCATCACCTATCATTGACATTCTCAATTAATTTTCCACAACCACAACCTCTGCCCCTCTATCATCTTTCTCATTTAGCTTGTCCTTGAAATATTCAGCTCGTCTCTCTTTCTCACCTTTTTTTCATCTACTAGCAAGTGCCCATCTACTCCTTACACCCTCACCTCCTTACAGGACTCACCTTTCCTCACTCTTTTCACTTCCTTCCAAAACTGCTTTTTATTCCTTTCAAAATTCTCATACAAACATCTATCCCACTTTACATACTTTTCTTTCTTTTCCTCCCTAATCACGTGCTTTGCCAACCTCCTCTTTGCACAATGCCTTCCATGCACCTGTACATTACCTATCTGCAACGATACTCACATGTCAGCTTCTTTTCAGCCACTACTGAACTCACCTGCTCATTCCACTATTCACTGCCTTTCCTTTTACTTCCACCTGTTAATCACCTTCTGTACACTGTCTCTGCACCCTTCATTACTTTCTCCCTAAAATAACCCAATTCTTCTTCCACTCCCTACTCCAATTTCTCTTTCTCAACATTCTGCACATTCCTCAGACTAGCCTTTTTCTCATAGTCTTTCTCTTTCTTACACAATTCATTCACTTTTGCACCTCTCTGCCTCTCTTGCTTCTCCTCTTTCTCGACTTTTCTCCCATTCTCACTCTACTTTCCACTAATTAATTAACAGATATTCCACCACTAGCTTCTCTCAGTACATTCACATCAATACTCTTTCAACCACCCTCCTGTCCACCAACACATAATCCATTAATTCCATGTCAACTACTCTTCCATTATCAACTCTGACCCATTTATACTTGTGCACTGCCCTCTTTTTGAATACAGCATTATCAATCAGCATCTCTCTCTCAATACACATTACCATAATTTTCTCTCCACTCTCGTTCCTACCAGGTACTCTATACTTCCCAATTACACCATCCACTGGCTTATTCCCTACTCTAGCATTTAAATCTCCCATCAATAATACCGCATCACATTCATTCCCAAGTCTTCCACACACTCGTTCGACTTCATCCCACATTCTTCTCTTTCATCCTCACTTTTTTCACTGCTAGGCCCACATGCACTCACAAATGCCCAGACCTCCTATCCCAGCCTCATGTTATTATTATTATTATTATTATTATTATTATTATTATTATTATTATTATTATTATTATTATTATTATTATTATTATTATTATTATAAGCCAAGCAACAAGACCAGCTGGTAAGAGTCAAAGATTATAAAGTAGCTGCCTCCAGTATGGGAAACAGCTTTTCAAGGAAAAAGAAAAAGAAAAGCTTTGAAAAATAACATGAAATTATATAAAGAGGTACACCATCGAAGTCTTCTTAGCGGAAATCTATTCGTGCCCACTGACATGGCTCAGCAACTTTCCACTCCCTTGTGGTAGCTGTGATAAAACTTCTTGGATACTGTTTAGTATTAAAGCTAACGGAAGAGAATGCACAACTATTGGCACTGGCTCCATTCCTGGTAATTCGTGTATGAGGGAATAAGTCAAGCAGAGCCTGGTGATTAACAATGTGATAAGTATTATACAGCAAAGAAAGTGAGTGACGGCACATGTGTATGGCAAGTCGGGACTCAATTCAGGAATAAGAAACTTAACTGCAAACAAGTTCTTATCCATTAATCTAAGATGATAATCTGCAACCGATTACCAAACTGAGAAACAATACTCCAGGAGGCAAAAAAGACTTAAAACAATTCATCTTAATAGATTTGTCACCAAAACTCCTAGAAGACCTCCCAATATACCATTTTAATTTTTTTGTGCAAATGAAGAATTGTTCGAAAGTAACCTTACTATTCTCGGAATCTTGAACGAATTATATAGTGTTAAGAGAACACGATCAATAAAGAGATTGGCATATGGAGGATCATGAAATCTGGACCTGCTTATTGTCATATTTCCTGTTACATTGGCATTGAATTTCATGCCCCATATCTGACACCAAGCGCTAATTTTACCAAGATCACTATTCAGAGAGGGCAACAGCTAGTTTCCTGTGTGGAGATGGGACAACCCCAATTAAGGAAACATCATCAACATGGAAAACTAGTTTATTTTCCAAGCCTATCCACATGTCACAAGTATAGGAATGAAAAGAAAGGGGACAAGAACTACCCTAAGGAAAACTTGAGATCATATTTCTTAATTCACTGCCGTGTACTTATACCACTAATCCTTGCTTTCTGTTATTCAAAAATTGCACAATAATACTTAGAAAAGGTCCACATACTCCCAGGTATCCTAATTTAAAAATGAAAGCCTCCTGGGTAAGAAGACCAGAGGTAGCACGAAGGTCAGTCTAATCATGTGTGCCTTCTGACCAGAGTCCAATGCTATCTGCAGGAAATTTTAGAAGTGCATCACAAGGGCCTAAGCCTTTACGAAAATCAAACTACATATTCTGGAAAAGTCCAGCAAGCTCTGCATAATTATAGAGGAATTGGGAAAAAATTACAGATGATAGTAGATTGAAATATGAGTGAGGAGTGATAACAGTATTTAAGAACTCCTGGATGAAAAATTTTACACTTACAAGTGTACTTTGAAGAATATGGGTAATGCGTACAAAGGCACATCTGTATGTGTTCATTAGCAAATCAGGAAGGAAGGGACTTTGAGTTAAAAAGAGGTAGAAGTTATTGCATTGGTGAAACTCTCTAAGAAAAATATCATAAATGGAATCTATAGCACCATGCGAAGGTTGTATATAGGCAAACTATGAAAAAGTAATTTTAAAGGTTTTGATGATAGCTAATTGACACTGGTGATAAAATATGTAGCACATTTCTAGAAGTTTGCACTTAATAGTTTCAAAATACTTGAGAGACACTCTACAAAGCTGGTGCCTTATCTACTGAGCCCTCAGTTTCATTAAAGACTAAAGATTAGTAGGTTGGCCATGGCAACAGGCTCCCGTTGAAATACTACGACTGAAGGTACTACGGTTTCAACTAGGACTGATCCAGACAGCTCCAGGTTGAGTCTTCCTTCAGGCACTGCTCTTTCCTTATGCCCACATCTACACCAAATATTCTGACGTATTCATTACACATTCTTACAATCCCATTACATTTGACAAGTCACAACACTCCCCATATCTGTTCCTTATTGCTCTCTTTTTCCTCAATTTTGCTACACTTATGGAAGGTCCACAGCTTAAGGCCCCCAGTACCCGGCATAGAGGGGTGTAAAGAATCTCCAAGACCTTGTTGACTCCACTATTGGCTTGAGGGTCGACACGCTTGGTGGTAGTAATAGTTCTCCCCTAACCTTGCACCTCCTAATAGATCTGCTTCTTTCACTCTTCACTTCGCTAATATTCGTGGTCTGAACTCTACTCTTTCGTCTGTGGAACAACGCTTGGGTACAACTCTCCCAAACCTCCTCCTTCTCTCTGAAACCCTGCTGTTTAGCCATGCTTCCACTGACCCATTTCAAATATCTCACTGCAATCTGTATGCTTATTTCCGTTCCAAAGATGGGCTTTGTGCCTACTGCAAAACTAGTACTCCTATTGCAAGGCTCATGGACCTTGAATCTCCTGACTTTGATGTTCTCTGGCTGCATATCAATCTCTACACTACCATTATTTTCTTTGCTTCTGCTACTGTTCTCCAAACTCCACTGACTCTGTGTCTCTCTTTGAATATCTTTCCTCTTTCCATGAGTTCTTGTAGTCTTCTCACCCACATGTTGAAGTTCTCTATTGGGGACTTCAATGTACACCACAGTGAGTGGCTGTATTCTTCTTACACTGTTGTGGGAGGAAGTGAGGCCCTTGCTTTCTCTATTACTCCCGATCTTGAGCAGTGGTAACGCGCTGGCTTCGCATCCACGAGGTCGAAAGATCGGTTCCCGTCCAAGACCGAGAGTTTAAGCTGTTTACTGGCAGGAACTGCTGTGGTTGGACACCACAGTGGGGGGTTGGGGCTTGCCCTGGCTGACGAATACCCATTGTATTGAAATGGAAATAAAGTTTGTTTGTTTGTTTGTTTTGATTATCAAACATTCTACTAATGTTCCTGATCGAAACGAACATTCAGCCAACACACATGACCTATTTTTTACTTCTAATCCTTCAAACTTTTCGTATTCTGTGCTTTCCCCTCTTGATAAATCTGACCACTCTTTGATCACAATCTTTTCCATTTTTACTCACCCTCCATCAATTCCTCCTTTGGCACTTTAAGCTTACCCAACATGAAGCTTCGTGTAATTGCCTCTTTGATTTCCCAAGGAATGTATACTGCTCTTGATCCCACAATCCTGAACAGGCAGTCTTAAAAGTTGCTGACATCATAACCCCTGGAATGGAGGTGTTTATCCCCTCCTCTATGAAAACTTTTTCTCCCTCTAATACTTGCTTTTACCGTGCCTGCCCCATGGCTCCACTTTTATTACAGCTTGGAATTGCTGTACTGTTCAGATTCGAAGGTCTAAAGCTTCCTTTATAAGAAGGAAATTTTATGACTCTAACTCCTCTCCCACTGATAAAGTTTCTGATCTTAGCCAAAATCCTCTCCAAAAAATTCTGTACCTCAAGCTTTCCCCCTCTCATTCAATTTGATGGTTCTATAACTTGCTCTTCCACTGGCTCTAATTTTTCTGCCAACTCTTCCATAAACAATTCTAGCACATCTGTCCCTCATTCTGCAACCCTCTCTAACCCATGGCCTTCCTTATCATTTCATCACGCAAAATTCATAAGATTCTTTGCTCACTAAAGACGAACAAGGTATCTTGTCCCAATGGTATCCCTGCAAGGTTCCTTAAGGAGTTTGCAGATAAACTGGCTCCTGTGCTCTGCCATTTTTTTTCACCTCATTCTCTTAACCAGTATATACCGTTCTTCTTGGAAACATGCTCTAGTGCAGCCTGTACCTAAGAAGGGTGACCACTCTATTCCTTTAAACTGCCGACCTATTGCCCTAACTAATGCTATCGATAAGGTTTTCGAAACTTTACTCAATTCTCACTTCTTGAAATGTCTTGAATGTAACTCATTTATCTTTGATCGCCAGTACGGATTTTGCAAGGCAAGATCAACTGGCGACTACCTATCTTGTCTTACTCATGTATGGCCTTCTTCTCTGAGGAACTATGAGGAATCCTTTGTTGTTGCGCTTGATATCGCTAAGGCTTTCAACAGAGTCTGGCACAAGGCACTTTTGGCCAAAGTCCCCTTCTCTCTGTTCTCTGATTTCCAGTTTTCTTTCTGACAACATTATATTTGTGGTTGCTGATGGCGCATCATCTAGCCCATTCCCTATTACTAGTGGTGTTGCACAGGTACTAGTGGTGTTCCACAGGGCTCTGGTTTTTCACCTACTCTATTCCTTCTCTTCATCTACAGTCTGCTTCAGTACCCATCCTCCTATCTTCTTTCACGTCTTTGCCAATGATTCTACCTTGCATTTTTTCTCTGCCTTTTCTTCACAACCTTCATCTGCTACTTGGAATCAGTCTCGTATTACTCTTTTCTTCTACTCTCAACTCCGAATTGCAGAGGGTATCTGAGCGGGGTACACAAAATTTAGTTAAATTTAATGTCTCTAATACACAGTATCTGGCTATCTCTTTATCTTCTCCTCCTGATACCCCTATTGTTACCGAAAATAACGAAATTTACCCTCTTAATTCTATTAATGTATTAGGAATCAAACAAAAAGAGGGGACTTGGTATTAGTTTTTTTGTTTCTTCCGTGACTTTAGCAAAACTAACATAATGATTCATTGCTAAGAAGAGCTCTAGAATTTTTGCTTCAAATATTAACTGTATGATGTAAAATTGGTATTTTATACATGCGGAAGACATTGAAAAGTGGAATTTGTTGGTGAACAAAATGTAAATATTAAACACAACATTATTTAAAGATGATTATAGCAAAGCATCGGAGTCCACAAACAAAAGGCTGATCCACATCGACACATTTGGAAACAAACAAACAAACATTTATTGCCATTTATCCAATGGCTATTCTATTACAAAACTAAGAGTACACTTATAAGTAGACATGTAATTAAACTAATAAGAGGGTAATACATACACCTGCATGAACAGAAATATAGCTTTCCTAGAAAATGAGGATTACCTTGAGTTAACAGATGCGTATAAAATTATAATAACAGTAATCATACTGTAATAAAAATTATAACAATAATGTTAATAATAAAAGAGTAATAATAATACTCGATACAGGATAGTTATTATAGACATCACCATATTTGTATTCCTTACAAAGAGAATAATTAGTTCTTAGGTTAGAGATCTTAGAAGGAGATATCAATATACATATAGAGTGATTAGTATTAGGGGAAATTGCATTAAAACATTAAGTTTGATTAGTGTGTGAGCAGTAACTATTTGACCAAAAGAAACCTATATTGTTTGCCTTTGAAAGCTGTGAAGGAGGATGAATTTTTAAGATGTTCTGAAATATTCTTTCAGAGTGTTAGCCCTTTAATAGTGATCATCTTTGAACCTGAATCTGTGTTTGTTCTCAGAATAAAATACTCACTAATCTGTCTTGTGTTGGTTCCCCTTTTATCCCTGACTGTTTTGAAATTAAATAGCCCGTTAGGATAATGATGGTTCAAAATTTTGCATACATAAACGTAAATAGCATAGGTGAACTTGTTTTCTGCCAACAGCCACCCAAGTTTTTGAGAGCTGGTGTGATGTGGTCATATTTTCTTACTCCTCCCAGGGCAACTCGAGCTGCAAAATTAATAAGCTTCTGTATTCTGTTTATCTGAGTCTTATTAGTAGCTCCCTATACAGTTGTGCAATAATGTTAAAATATATCTTCTCAGCTTTGATCCCGTGAAAACTAAACATCCTATATATATAAATATATATATATATATATATATATATATATATATATATATATATATATATATATATATATATATATATATATATATATATATATATATATATATATTCAGCAATGCAATTTTCCACTGCATCAACGTATGTACCTAAGATGGGAGATGATAGAGATAAATTTCACTGCGAAGTTAATAAAATGAATCACAAAGTGGTTTTTAGTGCATATTTTGTAGAAAGAAACATCTGATATATATATATATATATATATATATATATATATATATATATATATATATTTTTTTTTTTTTTTTTTTTTGTGACACCAGGGCAGGCCAAAAATAAAAGTAAAATAAATTTACCCTCATCGAGCCTGGGCACGAAGAAAATATAAAGAGAACGGAGATGGGAAGTGTTGTGTCTTACCAGATGTGAAGGGATAATAAGACATGTGTAGCGAATATCCAAGAATATTCGGTGTTGATGTAGGCATAGAAAGAGAAACGTAACCGAGGGAAGACTTAACATCGAACTGTCTCAGACAGTCTTATTTAAGTCTACAAGACCCTTTTGCTGTAGTATTTCAACGGGCGGTTGGTGCCATGGGCCAACCTACTAAATGTATATATATATATATATATATATATATATATATATATATATATATATATATATATATATATATATATATATATATATATATATATATATATATATATATATAGCATAGTTTTAAACCTATAAAGCCTACTTACACCTTGTTTTAGGTGATGGCCTTTAGTTAGTATATCACATATATAATTTGCAAGTTTACATATTTCTCTAAAGGTTGCTTATACTCCAAAACATTTCACAATACGTCTTAAAGAAGAACTCATTGGGTGTAACGTTAGGATAAAGCTGTATTTTAAATATTTTGTTATTCATGTCTATTATAGACACTCAGTTTTTGACTGGAGAAAGGTTAGTATTGGTATTCCACAAGGTTCATCTTTAGGGCTAGTTTTGTTCCTTGTCTATGTAAATGACCTAAAGGAATCTGTAAGTGCATTTTGGAATATAAGTTTTCATATTCCGATTTTCTGGGATTAATGATAAAATTTATACACAAGGTAGCTATTAGACAGTGAATTGCACTCATTCTTATGAAACCTTGCCTCATGCAACTGGTAGTGAAAGTTTACCAGGTACACGTGTCTTAGTAAGATATAACCAAGTAATTATGATATAAGTATTGCAGTTCTCAATTAAAACTGTCCTTTTGCTTAGCGCTTAAAAGTTATCATATCTTGCCAAATCAGAATTATCTGTCAATGGACTTTACTTATCTTGTTTCTCAGAGTGATATTCTAAAATGTATAGCAAATAGATACTTGATAAAGATGATTTCATATATTTTATCATTATATATTCAGTTTCACTACCAGTTGCTCACCCCCATACTCATACATCATGGTCACAGCTTAGGGATAAAGAAGCCTTTTATCATAACATATTCAGTTTCACCACCAGTTGCTCACCCCCATACTCGTACATCATGGTCACAGCTTAGGGATAACGAAACCTTTTATCATAACATATTCAGTTTCACTACCAGTTGCTCACCCCCATACTCGTACATCATTGTCACATCTTAGGGATAAAGGAACCTTTTATCATAACATATTCAGTTTCACTAACAGTTGCTCACCCCATACTCGTACATCATTGTCACAGTTTAGGGATAAAGAAACCTTTTATCATAACATATTCAGCTTCGCTACCAGTTGCTCACCCCCATACTCGTACATCATTGTCACAGTTTAGGGATAAAGAAACCTTTTATCATAACATATTCAGTTTCACTACCAGTTGCTCACCCCCATACTCTTACATCATTGTCACAGTTAGGGATAAAGAAATCTTTTATCATAACATATTCAGTTTCACTACCAGTTGCTCACCCCCATACTCGTACGTCATTGTTACAATTTAGGGATAAAGAAACCTTTTATCATTACATATTTAGTTTCACTACCAGTTGTTCACCCCTATACTCGTACCTCATTGTCACATCTTAGGGATAAAGGAACCTTTTATCATAACATATTCAGTTTCACTAACAGGTGCTCACCCCATACTCGTACATCATTGTCACAGCTTAGAAATAAAGAAACCTTAAAATATCCTTGCAAGAAGACATCAATTACATAACGTATCCATTTTCTTTTATTTATTTACCTCTTCTTTGCAGTATCCTTACACAGCATCAGATGGCAATTACCTTTCACGTAAGAGGGAGGATTATTATCATCCAGAGGACTTGAACATATCACTGACAAAATCAACCATCGATATACAGCAGAACATTTCACAAGAACATCTAGTTAATATATTAGCACACGAAAAAGGCCTCAGAGCAACTCTCTTACATCTACATGAGGCATTTAACTTAAATATAGCATCTCTACGTGCAGTTATTTCAGCAAACAGCCAAATATTCCGATTGATTGAGGAGGCTGTTGAAATTAGAATAAATCTAAAAGTGTGCAGTTTTCACAACGGTGCCAGTGGCTGTCAAAACAGGCTTGCCTGTAGAGATTTGCACATTTGTAAGAAATATACGGAGAGGAAATGTAATAAGAACGAATCTTGCATTATGGGTCACAACTGGATGACAAATCACAACACCAAGATCATGCGTAATTTGGGTTTGCAACATATGTCTCACGATATTATAGAAAAAATATTAATATCTTCTGTATCTGCAACTACCGATCCTTCACTTGATATATGTTCATATTACAATAATAAGGGATGCCGCCTTTCAAACTGTCCAAATCTTCATGTTTGTTCAAGTTTTGTTGAAGGTCTTGCTAAATGTTCTCGTAACAACTGCCGGCTAAATCATGATCTACTAAATAATGACTGTTCACGATTACTGGAAGCAGCTGGAATTGATACCAACGAGAGTCCCCGAGATGTATTAGTCGCTCTCTTTGAAATGAATCCCACACTTAGGAAGAGAGCTGAAAGCAGAGAATATAAAGACTTGCAACAACTTCCACCCGTTACCGCTGGTAAGGATAACTCCACTTCTTTGGCAAATACAACCGATTTCACCTCCTCTGAAAATAAGGACAAGAAGAATAAACCCAAGAAGCCTCGTACTGTATGGTCTTATGAAGGCCGAGGTGATGTAGTTATACCTGAAATCTGCTTTGATTCTGTGGAGAGTAGATGCAGCAACGAGAGCCAAGGTTGTCCTAGACTTCACGCTTTAGAACATTATCACTGGCAAGTGAGTGAAAATGGGTGTAACTGGAATAACCTTCAACCACACCAAGTGAAATGTTTAGAAATATCTTATTGTGATATGAATAATGATGAATGTAAGTTGCCACGATTTGACCCAGCACAGTTGCAAATGAATCCAAGTGCCCTTATCAGGCTACTTGGTCGTGATATTTGGCTGGCAGATTTTAAAGCAATGCAATTATCGGATTCTAAGAAAGAAAAGGACCTCCATTTGAGAAGACTCAGCACAGAGCCAGGCAAAAATGTAAAGGCATCCTCTTTCAAGTGGTATTTCCTGGATAAGCAGAAAAATTGGGTAGAATATGGCCAAGTAGACTCAGTGGGAGCTAAAGATCTAGTGAGTAATATAGCAAGCAATGATATTGAAGAAGCCTTTTATAAAGGGAAGCCAAATTTAACTTTCACTAATGCACAATTTTCTTATGTACTTGACTTCAAGAATATGACTCAAACTAATCAAAATACTAATGTTGTAAGAGATGTACGTAGGCGGCCAGAAGTTCACTTAGAAGCTGAAGAAGAAGAAGAACAGACTGACAGTAAATATCGTAAAATACCTCATGAATGGGAAAATATGCAACAAGGAGAGCGCTTGAAGAGAGTAGATGTTCCTCAAACATCAGAGGAATATAAAAACACTGTCCAGCTACTGCCGTCTACGATTTCAGCAGCAGTTACTAAATTAGAGAGAATTCAGAACCGCTTTCACTGGACAGCTTTCCAAAATAAAGTGGAGGAAATGACTACTATTTATGGAGACATTGCCAAAGTTGATGTTAGACAACTATTTCATGGCACAAACCCAACCGTTATACAGCACATATGCTCAGAAAATTTTGATCCAAGGCTGCACGGTCAAGCCGCAGGACAAGCTTATGGGCAAGGTACATATTTTGCGAGAGATGCCAATCTATCATATAAGTACTGCAAACAAGATTCGAATAACTTGAAATATTTGTTCATTGCCAAAGTTGCTGTAGGATCCATGGCACTAGGAAATTCTTCAATGGTCAGACCTCCCCCTAATTCCAGCACTGGGGCACCGTGTGACTCTACAGTTGATAATATTACAAATTCATCAATAATTGTCAAGTACGACAAGGCTGAGTATTATCCTCAGTATCTCTTCACTCTCAAGTAAATACACCATGAAAATCGACGTATATATATGTACACACTCCTCTGGAAGCCATATGTAATATTAGTAATTCTGATGTTTATTAATGTACAACCACAATTCTGCAATTGCTAAATTGTTGTTAGCAGGTTGATATTTTGGTAAGGAATTAATTTTCTGTCTTGCATGCAAAGCTGACACCTAGGGCATCTGTTCTATGAAATCTCCATGCAGTCTTCTAGCTTTGCTAGCTTAGTGTTCCGTTATTATTTTCTATTATTGAATTCCATGTACGTTTACAATATGAATCACAAATTCATTCATTGGCAAATCTGACGAACGAAGAGTCACTTCAGAGTCTTTATCTCTTTCATGGGTATTTGTATTACATTTGCAATCACTTCCACAAAAATAGTATTATTTCATATATTCTTTATAATTTTGATATGCTACAAATAAAACTTACATTGAAGACAGTAGAGTAAAGCACTATATAAACACTTGTCAGTTACACAAAGTTGAAGCCTTTATAACATTTGGAAATACTTTATACAATATAGGACGCAATTTGCTATCACTTTAGGTGACTTTTGTTAAAGTTGTCAATACCTACCAAGGAAATTAACTCTATGATATCATGAAGAAATACTTATTTTTCATTAGATATTAGGAAAATTAGTCAATGATATTGTTTTGTTTCCTACTTAAGTCTTGAGCTTTTCCATACTGTATTATTAAGAGAGTCATCATTCTGTAAAAAGGTGCATTTAGTTCCAGACATGGCATTCTAACATAATGAACATGACTGGTCGTCGAGATTTGCTGTTAATATCTAGAATAATTTTTCCGAAAGAGTGTCCATAAATCATTGGTACACTGAAAGATAAATAACCATACTTAAACAATATATTTACCAATTGATTTTTAAGCATTTACTTGTCTAGGAATTTATTTGATTACTTGCATATACCTCATAACCATTAAAATCTTTTTGGCAATTATAAATAATCAGCTTCAAAAACAAAGTTCTCATTTCAAGAGAACAATTTCACTTTATACTTGGACACTGAAACCTTTACTGAAGAAATGTATCACCAATATAAGTTTTTGAGAATCAAACTAAAATCAAGAGAACAGTAGCTTACATTTTTATTGACTAGATAAATAGGAACTGATATTCATAGTATTTTGTCGAGATTACCCTTGTGTATCTTGAACTTCAATAAAATACTCGTATTACATAAAACCAATGACGTATAGCAATTTCTTTTTATTTGCTTTTTGTTCACTCAGGAATATATTCAAGCACAAGAAATGTAGCACACACACACACACTTGAAAAAGCACATGAATTACACAAACAAAACAAAAACAAACAAAAAACAAAAACATTTATTTCCATTTTGTACAATGGTTATTCAACATTAATAGTAACTTATAATTAGACATGTAATTAAACTAACAAATAAGAGGGTTAGACATATAGTTAAATTAAATGTAGCTTTCATAGAAAATAATAATGCTGTAAAAAAAATGTTACAATAATGTTAATAATAAAGTAGTAAGTATGCCACTAGATACAGGATCGTTATTATCGGCATCATTTCCATATTTGTTTCCTTACAATGAGAATAATTAGTTCTTAATGAGCAGCAACTATTTGTCCAAAAGAAAACTATATAGTTTGCCTTTGAACGCTGTGAAAGAGGATGCATTTTTAAGATGCTCTGGAATATTATTCCAGAGTGTTGGCCCTTTGATAGTGATCATCTTTGAACCTGCTTCTGTGTTTGTTCTGTGAATAAAGAGCTCATTGCTCTGTCTTGTGATGGTTCCCCTTATATCCATGACTGTTTTTAAATCAAATAGCCAGCTAGGATAATGATGGTCCAAAATTTTTAATACAAAAACATAAATAGCATAAGCGACCTTATTTTCTGCCCGCAGCCACCCAAGTTTATTGAGAGCTGGTGTGATGTGGTCATATTTTCTTATTCCTCCCAGGGCAACTCGAGCTGCAAAATTAATAAGCTTCTGTATTCTGTTTATCTGAGTCTTAGTGGTAGCTCCCCAAACAGTTGTGCAGTAATTAATGTGACTTAGGGCTAGAGATTCAACAACAGTTATTCGAGTGGTAGTCTCAAAATTGTCTTTTATACGTGATAAGTACATTAATGTTCCTGTAACCTTTTTGCATACTTTATCTATGTGGGAATCAAACAACATGTGGTTATCAAAGTGAATTCCTAGGTTTTTGACTGTTTTGCTAGGTGTGATAATATTGTCGCAAAAATTAATTGTTGTGTTTTCTGGAATTTGTGCTATGTGGAACCTTGAACCAATAAATATGCACTGTGTTTTACTTTCGTTAATTAACAGCCCAATTTCTTGGAAATAGGTTTTAATTTTTGACAGAGTGTTTTCTGCTCTTAAAGTTAGCTCTGGGAGATTATTAATATCACCACTAAGGAGTAGTTGAGTGTCATCTGCATATTGTACGAGTAGACAGTCAGAAATGAAAGAAGATAGATCATTTACGTAAATGGAGAAGAGGATAGGACCAAGTACTGATCCCTGTGGAACACCAAATGATACATTTTTTGGCATAGAGATAATGTTGTTAAGACGTATGGACTGTTTACGATTAGATAGATACTCGCTAAACCAGCTTGGATCAATATTTAAGTTAATACAATTACTTAAAAGAATTTCATGGTTTACACTGTCGAAGGCTTTTGATAAGTCTAATAATACGAGAAAAGATGTTTTTTTATATCTATATTATTATATATACTATTCGTAACTTTAAGCAGTGCAGTTTCCGTCGAAAGTTTCGGTCTGAAACCATGCTGGTTAATACTTATTATTCTATTTGATTCTAAATATGACATAAGTTGGCATGCAACAATTTTTTCTAATATTTTAGAGAAAATGGGTAGCAGGGAAATGGGACGGAAAATTCAAAGATATGCCACGAAACTGATGCCTGAAATACGCATGCTCAGTTATGAGGAGAGGATGAGGGAATTAGACTTACCATTACCCAAAGCTAGAAGAATGAGGGGGATATGGTTACAGTTTTTGAATTCCTTCATGGTTTTGATAGAGTGGATTTTGGTCGATAATTTGATATGGCTGGCTTTAGAATTAATGGGCAAAGTTTTAAGCTTCGTAAGAAAACTTCTTTGCAGGCTATAAGGAAGTACTTTTTTAGTTTAAGAGTAGTTGATGATTGAAATTCGCTAAACGAGGAGGTAGTTAATGCTAACTCAGTTCATAGTTTTAAGGAAAATATAAGTATCACGGAGTGCAACAATGGAACGGACCAGACACAATTAGGTAATTACAATTAGGTAAGTACAAACACACACACAAATACACCAAATTTCCCTGAATAGAATTTCTGCAGAGTACTGTGAGTAAAAAAATATATATTTGTAGTGAGAGAGCCTGTCCTAAAAAATTAAAGGGAAAATCATGAGAATACTTTTGAGAGTTGAAAAAGAGGCTGTCCTGCCCTGTCTTGAAGGAAGTTAGAAGGTTTGCCAAAGGGAAAGCCATCACATTACCTAATTTTGTGTATAAATTATTACCTGATCATGTGGTTCCATATCTTATTAAAGCCAATATCCTTCCCATATAGATTAACTTGATAGTCAATTTGTTATACAAAATAAATGAATAAATAAATAAATAAATACAAAAAATACACCTGTCAACAGTGCTGAGTAGAATTGCCAAGTAGCACTGTTCTCTTATTTGTCATTTTGCTCTGTTCTCTTATATTATTATTATTATTATTATTATTATTATTATTATTATTATTATTATTATTATGTTTTTAAATTAAATTGAGTTAGATTTAAAGTCTGTTCCTGTGATTATATATATATATATATATATATATATATATATATATATATATATATATATATATATATATATATATATATACACACACACACACACAGAGTCATAAACTCAGTTGTTAACATGGCACGGGAGAGAAAATGTAGGATTTTGATTATGGGAGATTTTAATCATAAAGAGATAGATTGGATAAATCTTGACCCACACAGTGGTGAGGACTCATTTGGGGCAAGATTCCTAGATTGCGTACAAGGGAATTTCCTACACCAATATGTAATGGAACCAACGAGGGCCAGGGGTGGGGATGAGCCATCACTACTTGATCTAGTATTCACAGATAATGTGTTGGTTGAAAAAATTGAGTATGAACCACCAATTGGAAAGAGTGACCACTGTGTGTTGATGATGGAGTATATCATTGAAGATTTTCTGCCTGAGAATAGAGTCACTGAGAACATGAGGAGGAACAATCCAAAAGGATATTACATCAACTTGAATGAGCTTTTTGCAGTTATTGACTGGAGAACCTTATTTTACAACAAATCTGTACAAGAAATGTATGACATCTTTTGTGAGAAATATGGGAAGATAGTAGACTGCTGCATACCTGTCACCAAAATAGGTGTAATTCATGCCAGAGAGATATGGTTCGATATTGAGTGTAAAAGAGCTAAGGAGTGGAGAGACAAATGCTGGAAAGGGTATAGGAGGAGAAAAAACATAAATGCCTGGCAAACCTACAAAAGAGCAAGAAATGACTACCTAAGTAAAAGAAGAGAGACAGGGAGAGACTAAGAGAGGGACATCACCAGGAAGGCTAAAGAAAATCCCAAGCTTTTCCACAGCTTTATCAGAGGAAAACTGAAGCTAAAAGAACAGGTTTTAAGGCTAGAGAGAGCGGATGGAGGCATCACTGAGACGGATGAAGAGATCTGCAAAGAATTGAGCAAAGAGTTTCAGTCAGTATTTACAGTAGAAAATACCCCACCCCCTCAGATTGCAGTGATAGAAGCTCAAGGGCCGGTATTAGAGAACATCAACCTTACAGCCACAGAGGTATGCAAAGCGCTGATGGATTTAGATGTTCATAAAGCTACAGGTCCTGATGACATATCCCCTCATGTGCTTAAAAAATGCGCAAACACAATATCAGTGGCACTAAGTATCATATTTAAGGAGTCACTGGAGTCGGGGGAGATTCCAAGATGCTGGAAACAAGCAAATGTGATACCTATCTTCAAAAAGGGAAGGAGGGATACGGCTCTGAACTATAGACCCTTTTCCTTGACCAGCACAGTTTGCAAAGTTATGGAGAAAGTACTAAGGAAACATATCTCTCTTCACTTGGAATCCTTCAACTTTTTGTCAGTTAGGCAATATGGCTTCAGAGAAGGTAGATCAACAGTAGCAAACTTATTATAATTTTATGATGATGTAAGCCAAATCTTACAGGAAAGAGAGGGCTGGCCAGATTGCATATTCCTAGAATTCCAGAAAGTATTTGACACTGTTCCACATGGGAGACTTATTAGGAAGCTGCAATCAATGGCTAGAATAGGTGGAAATGTTTTGGAATGGATAAAAACTTACTTAGAGGGAAGGGAACAGAGGGTTAGAGTAAGACACTCAGTGTCTGAATGGAGAAGAGTTAGTAGTGTAGTTCCACAGGGTTCAGTTTTAGGGCCACTTTTGTTCCTTGTATATGTAAATGACCTACCAGAGTCTGTAAATTCATTCATGAATATGTTTGCAGATGATGCAAAGATTGTGAAGAAAGTAAAAAACGAGAACAATGGTAGAGAACTTCAGGAGGATCTAAATAATCTGCATGAGTGGTCAGAAAAGTGGCTAATGAAATTCAATACTTCAAAATGTAAGGTAATGAGAATGGGTACAAGTGCAAGAAGGCCCAAGCTTGACTACTCGGTGGCTGGAGTACAACTTCAAGAGACAGAAAATGAGAGAGATTTAGGAGTAAACATACTGGCAGATTTGTCTCCAGAAATACATATAAATGGCATAGTAAGGGCAGCATATGCATTCTTATCAAATGTAAGGGTAGCCTTCAGGCACATGGACAAGGAAATGTTCAGAAATATTTATGTAACCTATGTGAGGCCAAAACTCGAATATGCAGCCCCCTTTTGGAATCCGCACTTGAAAAAGCACATAGCTGAGCTTGAAAAAGTTCAAAGACATGCCACGAAACTGGTGCCAGAAATACGCAATCTCAGTTATGATGAGATGCTGAGGGAATTAGACTTACCATCACTCGATGCTAGAATAGTGAGGGGGGATATGGTGACAGTCTTTAAATTCCTTCATGGTTATGATAGAGTGGATAGGGATCGATATTTTGATATGGCTGGCTCTAGAACTAGAGGTCATAGTTTGAAGCTTCGTAAGAAAACTTCTTTGCAGGATGTAAGGAAATACTTTTTCAGTGTAAGAGTAGTTGATAATTGGAATTCACTAAGCGAGGAGGTAGTTAATGCTATCTCAATCCATAGTTTTAAGGACAGGTATGATAAGTATGACTAAGTCTAAAATGGAACCGATCAGGAGACGGGAAGATACGAGCTTTGGGCTCTTTCCCGTAAACACAATTAGGTAATCACATACATATATATATATATATATATATATATATATATATATATATATATATATATATATATATATATATATATATATATATATATATATATATGCCTTTTCCCCCTCACAAGGGGGGGGCGGCCGAGCCAAGAAGCACGCATTCACCAAGATCCACACACACCTTCCCTAAATAAGAAATCCTGCAGAGTATTGTGAGTAAAAAATAGTATATTTGTTGTATGACGAGACTGTCCAAAATATTAAAAGAAAAAATTGAGAACATTTTCGTGAGGGGAAAGAGAAGAAGCTGACCTGTTCTGCCTTGAAGGAAGTTTAGAAGAGTTGCCAGAGGTGAAGCCATCACATCACATTACCTAATTATTTGTGTAAATTGGGGAGAGCTCTGAAACCGTTTACCTGCTCCTCTGGTTCCATATATTTTTAAAATAAGTATCCTTCCCAATTATATTAATTTGATGGTTAGTTTGATACACACACAAAATTTAATAATTAAATAAATACCCAAAATACACCTGTCAACAGTACTGAGTTAAGTTGCCAAGTAGCACAGCTGTCTTATTTTCTAAAATTTTTTCTCTTTTCTTTTAACTTTCTCTGTTATTATTTTTTATTTTGTATATATATTGAGTTAAATGTAAAGTCTGATCCTGTGATAACATATCTTGGTTAACAAGTGAGTTTAGCAGTTAAGAAGAATATATAGTAGAAACAGGTGAGTGTTTCCTCAGATGCAAATTCGAATTTTCCTTCAAGTACACTTTTGTTTTTGTTTGCATTTTTTTTCTTTTTTTCCCAAATTACCCAAGTCAAATTTTTAAGTTAGGATATGTGTTACCAGAAAAGAGATAAATTGAGTCACTAAATAGCACTTATATGAAGATATAAGAATTCTGTGTGAAGCTTAAATAAAAAAATTTCTCTCTTTGTTTCTCTTTCTCTTCTTCTTTCTATATTCTATGAAAGGGAAAACATATAAATGAGGCCATTTCTGTCCCATAACTCCCCCACCCATGGGGTAGCTATTAGGAGATTAAAACAGAAAATCAAGGATTTAGAGGCAATGGTTATAAGTCCTGATGATAAAATTCGGAATATGGATAGAGAAATGAAAGAGAATGAAACACTCAGAGAGGAAATAAGATTTTTGGAGGAAGCAAATAAAGCACAGGGGCAGGAGAGAAAAGAACTAGAAAAACGAATAAAGAAGCTGGAAGGGGAAAAGAGTGAACTAGAAACCAGAATTTCTAAACAAGAAGATAACAACAAACAGCTGAATGTCAACCTAAGTGAATTAGATGTTACTTCACTGCTCTCTTCTGAGAGAGACGAGATTGCAGCTTGGAATGTCCAGATTAAGGAAAACATTGAACAGTTTAGAAAAGAGTTTCAGGAGCTGAATATGGAACATGATGCCATGAAAACTTACTTTGCTGATGCACTAAAGGGGAATGTGGAAGTAAAAGAGGCTGTAAAGGTGGTGGCTCTGGAAAACATGCAAACAGTTGACTATAAAGAGACAATAATCGAAAAAATGAAAGACGTGATGGAAAGGGCAAATCCACTGATTTAACCAGGCACTTGATAAAGAGAAGACAGTGGTAATCTCAGGCATAAGCGAATCCCAGGAGCCAACATGGCAGGGGAGACTTGAAGAAAATAAAACTTGGGTTGTAGACCCAATAAGAAAGCTTGGAGTAGTTTGTGGTCATTAGGATATTGTAAACATTCACCAACTAGGCAAATACTCGAGGGAAGGAAAGCCGAGACCAACAAAAGTAACCTTTGAGAGAGGGAAAATATGTAGCGGAATATTGATGAGAAAAAAAAGTCTAAAAGACCTTCAAGAATTAAAAGAAGTGTTCATTAGACGATACAGAACACAGGAAGAGATGGGAAAGATCAAAAACTAGTTGCAAGAGGCAAGAAGGTTAAATGAGGAAAGAAATGAATGAGAAGAAAAATTTTCATTTCAGAGTTCTTCCAGACAAAGGGGAGATAAAGAAGATAACGACAGAAGATCGGGGGATGGGGCCTCATTAAGATTGTTATACACAAATGCTGATGGATTAGCTGGTAAGGCAGTAGAATTAAAAGATAGGATTCACAACAGTAAGGCAGATATAGTAGCAATTACAAGGACTAAGTTTTTGAGGACATAAACAGTGTCACAGTTTTTCCTAAGGGCTTCAGAATATTAAGGGTTGAAAGATCTGAGAGGACTGGTGGAGAGATAGCACTGCTGATAAGTGAAAAGATTCAATTTGAAGAAATAAACTTGGCTATATAAAGTGAGTTCAAGGAATTTCTTGTTGCTCGCATAAATACTGAATCAGAGAGCATTATAATAACTGTTGTATATAACCCAGCAAGGAACCAGAATAGGCTAGAACTTTATGAGGAAAGTCATATAGGTACTATTGAAGTCATAAACTCAATTGTTAACATGGCATGGGAGAGAAAATGTATGATTTTGCTAATGGGAGATTTTAATCATAAAGAGATAGATTGGATAAATCTTGATATACACATTCGGGGCAACATTTCTAGATTGGGTACAAGTGAATTTCCTACCCAACATGTAATGGAACCAACGAGGGCCAGGGGTGGGGATGAGCCATCAATACTTGATCTAGTATTCACAGATAATGTGTTGGATATTGAAAAAATTGAGTATGAACCACCAATTGGAAAGAGTGACCACTGTGTGTTGATGATGGAGTATATCATTGAAGATATTCTGCCTAAGAGTAGAGGCACTGAGGACATGAGAAGGAACTATTCGAAAAGAGATTACTTCAAAATGAATTAGCTTTTTGCAGTTATTGACTGGAGAACCTTATTTTACAACAAATCTTTACAAGAAATGAATGAAATCTTTTGTGAGAAATATGGGAAGATAGTAGATTGCTGCATACCTGTCACCAAAATAGGTGTAAATCATGCCAGAGAGAAATGGTTCAATAATGAGCGTAAAAGAGCTAAGGAGTGGAGAGACAAATGCTGGAAAAGGTACAGGAGGAGAAAAAACATAAATGCCTGGCAAACCTACAAAAGAGCAAGAAATGACTACCTAAGTAAAAGAAGAGAGGCAGAGACTATGAGAGGAACATCACCAGGAAGGCTAAAGAAAATCGCAAGCTTTTCCACAGCTTTATCAGAGGAAAACTGAAGGTAAAAGAACAGGTTTTAAGGCTAAAGAGAGCGGATGGAAGCATCACTGAGATGGATGAAGAGATCTGCAAAGAATTGAACAAGGAGTTTCAGTCAGTATTTACAGTAGAAAATGCCCCACTCACTCAGATTGCAGAGATAGAAGCTCAAGGGCCTTTATTAGAGAACATCAACCTTACAGCCACAGAGGTATGCAAAGTGCTGATGGAGTTAGATGTTCATACAACTACAGGTCCTGATGATATATCTCCTCATGTACTTAAAAAATGCTCAAAATCAATATCAGTGGCACTAAGTATCATATTTAAAAAATCATTGGAGTCAGCGGAGATTCCAAGATGCTGGAAACAAGCAAAAGTGATACCTATCTTCATAAAGGGAAGGAGGGATATGGCTCTGAACTATAGACCAGTTTCCTTGACCAGCATAGCTTGCAAAGTTATGGAGAAACTACTAAGGAAACATATCTCTCTTCACTTGGAATCCTTCAACTTTTTGCCAGTGAGGCAACATGGCTTCAGAGCAGGTAGATCAACTGTAACAAACTTATTATAATTTTATGATGATGTAAGCCAAATCTTACAGGAAAGAGAGGGCTGGGCATATTGCATATGCCTAGACTTCCAGAAAGCGTTTGACACTGTTCCACATGGGAGACATTAGGAAGTTGCAAGCAATGGCTACAATAAGTGGAAATGTCTTGGAATGGATAAAAACTTACTTAGAAGGAAGGGAACAGAGGGTTAGAGTAAGACACTCAGTGTCTGAATGGAGAAGAGTTAGTAGTGTAGTTCCACAGGGTTCAGTTTTAGGGCCACTTTTGTTCCTTGTATACGTAAATGACCTACCAGAGTCAGCAAATTCATTCATGAATATGTTTGCAGATGATGCAAAGATTGTGAAGAAAGTAGGAAACGAGAACAATAGTAGAGAACTTCAGGAAGATCTAAATAGTCTGCATGAGTGGTCAGAAAAGTGGCTAATGAAAAACAATACTTCAAAATGTAAGGTGATGAGAATAGGTACAAGTGCAAGAAGGCCCAAGCTTGACTACTCGGTGGCTGGAGTACAACTTGAAGGGACAGAAAATGAGAAAGATCTAGGAGTAAACATACTATCAGATTTGTCTCCAGAAATACATATAAATGGCATAGTAAGGGCAACATATGCCTTCTTATCAAATGTAAGGGTAGTTTTAAGGCACATGGACAAGGAAATGTTCAGAAATATTTATGTAACCTATGTGAGGCCAAAACTCGAATATGCAGCCCCCTTTTGGAATCCGCACTTGAAAAAACACATAGCTAAGCTTGAAAAAGTTCAAAGACATGCCACGAAACTGGTGCCAGAAATACGTAATCTCAGTTATGATGAGAGGCTGAGGGAATTAGACTTACCATCACTCGAAGCTAGAAGATTGAGGGGGATATTGTGACAGTCTTTAAATTCCTTCATGGTTATGATAGAGTGGATAGGTATCGATATTTTGATATGGCTGGCTCTAGAACTAGAGGTCATAGTTTGAAGCTTGGTAAGAAAACTTCTTTGCAGGATGTAAGGAAATACTTTTTCAATGTAAGAGTAGTTGATAATGGGAATTGGCTAAGCAAGGAGGTAGCTAATGCTATCCCAATCCATAATTTTAAGGAAAAGTATGATAAGTATCACGAAGTAGAAAATGGAACCAATCAAGAGATGGGAAGATACGAGCTTTGGGCTCTTTCCCGTAAACACAATTAGGTAATCACACCTCCACCATTCCTCTCAGCTCCTTTGGGATAAAGGGTTGCCATGCCTCCCCCTTCTTCCACCCTGCTTGGGTCACCCACAAAGTAGGCAGGCAAGTATATTCCACAATGAGACCCGACAGCTGCAGTTGGTTTACCCCAACCGCTGCATCACTGGGCAATTCCCCTCACACTCGTCCACCACTGGTCACTGAGTTATCAGGTGCAAGAATTTCCTTTGGGCCAAGTCATATATGCACAATCTTCCTCCACTCATTCCTATCTCTTGCATGTACTCTTCCCTGCACCATTGACATTCCACGAGCATTCAGTGCTCTTCTCACTCCATCCATCCATCTCATTCTAGGTCTCCCTCTTGACCTAACTCCAATCAATTCTGCACTCTACACTCTCTTCACTATTCGTTCATCACTCATCCTTTCCATGTGTCCAAATCACCTCAACACTCTCTGATCTAACATATCCGACAGCTTCAATCCAACACCCGTTCTCTGCCTGACATCCTCATTTCTTACTCTATCTATTCTATATACACCAACATACCTCTTAAACACCTCATCTCCATTACATTCAAGTTCTTCCTTTCCTCCTCTCTTGCATTCCAAGTCTCTGCTCCATACAATGCTGTCGGTACAATCACACCTTCATATATCCATCTGTTTGGATACATTCCCTAATATCTATTTCTCATAACAATTTTCAACCTACCTGGACATTTACTTACTTCCTTCACTCTGTGATTTACCTCTACATTCACTTGTCTACTCCTTGATACATGCGACCCAGATGCTTAAAACTCTGAACTTCTTCAATAACTCCTCATTCACTCCTATATTCAATCTGCCAACATTAACACTCCTTGTGCATCTAATGACTTTACTTTTACCAATATTCACCCGAAACTTCCTTCTTTCACACACACTAATAAACTCAGTCACCAAATGGCTCAACTCACATTCAGCATCAGCCACCAGTACAGTATCATCCGCAAATAGCAACTGACTCAGTTTCCACAACCTTCCATTCTCAACTACTAGTGCCAAGCCTCTGTCTAATACTCTTTCATTTACTTCCCTTACCACTCCATCCATATACACATTAAGCAACCATGGTGACATCACACAACCTTGATATAAGCCAACATTCACCTCAAACCAATCACTCATACCATTCCCAACTCTCACGCATGCTCTACTATTCATTTAAAAACTCTTCACCACAATCAACAAACTTCCACTTATTCCATAAAGTCACAACACCCTCCACAACCCCTCTCTATCTACCCTGTTATACGGTTTCTTTAAATCCATAACGGCCCAAAAAGTGTCCCTACCTTTCTCCAAAAATATCTCACACACCTGTCTAACCGCAAACACCTGATCCACACATCCTCTTCCTTTCCTGAACCCACACTGTTCTTCCCCAATCTATCTCTCCGTACCTATCTTAATTCTCTCGATTAACACTCTTCCATTCCATATGCCCTACCAACTACAGTTAACAAACCAATTCCCCTAAAACAACTACACTCATACCCATCTCCCTTCCCTTTGTAAAGAGGAACTACACATGCACTCCTCCAATCCACTGGGACCCTCCCTTTCCTGAAACATATATTCAACAACCTAACCATCCATTCTACTAATTCCTATCCACCTATTGACAAGCATTCAACATGACACCCATCTATCCCTGGTGCTTTACCTGTGATAACATACCCAGGTTAAAAATTGATTAATGTTTTTTCTTCTAAAATATAGCAGAAACAGGGGAAAATGCAACAAGTGGGTGCTGCCTCGATTGCATACTCAAGTTTTCCTTCATGTGGGCTTTTGTTTTGTATTTTTTCTTCTCTAGTTACCAAAGCCATTATTTAAGTTAGGATGTGTTACCAGAAAAGAGATGAACTAAGTAATGTAATTAGTACTCATGTGAAGATACAGAAATTCTGAATGAAGCTTTTTTTTTTCTCTATATATATTCTGTGAAAGGCAAAACATCAAAATTAAACCATATCCATCCCCCCCATCCAATGGTCAGGGGAGGGGTGGAAGAAGATCTCCGGGGGTTGTAGGAGGAGTGACTCTTAGAAGACTGAAGCAAAAATTCAAGGACATTGAGACATTTGTAGTAAACCTGCATGATAAAATTCAGAATATGGATAGAGAAATGAAAGAGAATGAAATACCTAGAGAGGTAATAAAATCTTGGGAGGAAGCAAATAAGGCACAAGGGCAAGAGAGAAAAGAACTAAAATATCGATTAAAGAAGCTGGGAGAAAAAAAGAGTCAACTAGAAACAAGAAATTCTAAAAATATAGATTACAACAAACAACTGAATGATAACCAGAATGAAGTAATTGCAGCTTAGAGTGTCCAGATAAAGGAAACATTGAACAGTTTAGAAAAAAGTTTCAGGACTTAAATACGGAACATGATACCATGAAAATTCCTTTGCAGATGCAATAAAGGGGAATGTAGCAGTAAAAAAGGCTGTGAGATTGGTGGCATTAGAAAGTGTACACACAGTTGACTATAAAGTAACATTAATAGAAAAAATGAAAGAGTTTGTGATTGGAATGGCTAATCCACTAATTAAACAGACACTTGATAGAGAAAAGACGGTGATAATCTCAGGTATCAGTGAATTCCAGGAGTCAATATGGCTGGGGTGACTTGAAAAAATAAAGCTAGGGTTTTAGACCTAATATGGAAGCTTGGATAAGCATTTCGTCTGGGAGATATTGTAAGCATTTACCAACTTGGTAAATATTCTAGGGAAGGAAAGTAAAGACCAACAAAAGTAAACTTTGAGAGAGGGGACACATGTAGAGAAATATTGATAAGAAAAAACCTAAAAGATCTTCAAAAATTCAAAACAGTGCTCATTAGACCATACAGAACACAGGAAAAGATGGAAAGGATAAAAAACTTGTTGCAAGAGGCTACAAGGTTAAATGAGGCAAGAAATGAAGAAGAGAAGAAATTTTTTTTTCAGAGTTCTTCCAGACAAAGGGGGGATAAAGAAGACAATGACAGAAGATCAGGGGATGGAGCCTTATTAAGATTGCTGTACATAAATGCTGATGGGGTAGCTGGTAAGGCAGTAGAATTAAAGGATAGGATTTGCAACAGTAAGGCATTTATAGTAGCAGTTAAAGAGACTAAAATAAGTGAGGACATAAATAGTGGCACAGTTTTTCCTAAGGGCTTCAGAATATTAAGGGTTAATAGATATGAGAGGACTGGTGGAGGGGTAGCACTGCTCATAAGTGAAAGAATTCAAGTTGAAGAAATAAACTTAGCTATAGAAAGTGGGTTCAAGGAATTTCCTGTTACTAGAAGTTTATGAGGAATGTTATATAGGTACTGTGGAAGTCATAAACTCAGTTGTTAACATTGCACGGTAGAGAAAATGGAAGATTTCGATTATGGGAGATTTTACACACACAGAGATGGATTGGATAAATCTTGACCCACACAGTGGGGAGGACTCATTCAGGGCAAAATTCCCTAGACTGAGTATAAGTGAATTTTCTACACCAACATGTACTGAAATCAACGTTGACCAGGGAAGTGGATGAGCCATCGCTGCTTGATCTAGTTATCACTGATTTTGTGTTGGATATTTAAAAAAATTGAGTATGAAGCACCAACTGGAAAGTGACCACTATGTGTTGTTTATGGAGTATATAATTGAAGATGTTCTGTCTGAAAGTAGAGGCAATGAGGACACAAGGAGGAAGTATCCGGAAGAGAATAACATAAAAATTAATGAGCTTTTTGTAGTTATTGAGAGGAGAACCTTATTTAACAACAAATCTGTACAAGAAATGCACAACATCTTTTGTGAGGAATATGGGAAGATAGTAGATTGTTGCATACCTTCTACCAAAATATGGGTTGTTCATACCAGAGAGAAATGGTTCAATAATGAGTGTAAGAGAGCTAAGGCGTGGAGAGACAAATGCTGTAAAAGGAATAAAAGGAGAAAAAGCATATATGCCTGGCAGACTTATAAAAGAGCAAGAAATGAGAACCTGATTAAAAGAAGAAAGGCAAAGAAAGACTATGAAAGTGATATCACCAGGAAAGCTAACAAAAATCTTAAACTTTTCCACAGCTTTATCAGAGGAATACTGAAGGTTAAAGAACAGGATTTAAAGCTAAAGAGAGCAGATGGAAGCATCACTTAGACAGATGAAGAGATCTGTAAAGAATTGAAAAAGGAGTTTCAGTCAGTATTTACAGCAGAAAATACCCCCACCCCCTCAAATTGTAGAGATAGGAGCTCATGGGCCGGTATAAGAGACCATCATCTTTTCAGCCACAAAGGTATGCAAAGCGCTGATGGAGTTAGATGCCCATATAGTTACAGGTCCAGATGATATATCCCCTCATGTATTTGAGAAATATGCTAAATCAATATCAACGGCACTTAGTATCATATTTGAAAAGTTGCTGGAACCAGGGGAGATTCCAAAATGCTGGAAACAAGCAAATGTGGTAACTATCTACAAAAAGGGAAGGAGGGATACAGCTCTAAACTACTGACTAGCATAAATTGCAATTTTGTGGAAGAACTACTAAGGAAACACATCTCTCTTCTCTTGGAAGCCTTCAACTTTTTGGTAATGAGACAATATAGCTTCAGGGCAAAGAGATCAACAGCAACAAACTTATTTGAATGTTATGATGAGGTAATCCGAATCTTACAGGAAAGAGAGGGATGGACAGATTGCATATTCCTAGACTTCAGAAAGCATTTGGCACGGTCCCACAAGGGAGACTTGTCAAGAAGATGTAAGCAATGGTGAGAGCTAGGACATTGCCTTCTTTCAAAGGACTATGGTTTTGGCAACTCCCTTTTCTATTAAGAGCTAGGACATTGCCTTCTTTCGAAGGACTATGGTTTTGGCAACTCCCTTTTCTATTAAGAGTTAGAACATTGCCTTCTTTCGAAGGACTTTGGTTTTGGCAAGCTCAATCGTCACCCTGCGTGAATGCCCTTTCTGTTCTTAGACTGTGGTGGGACTCTAACCGACGAACTGACCAAGCAAAGCAACACACGCTGCTAACCAGGCCTCAGTGGCCACTCTTATTTTCACCTGTATTTATGATTAATAATTTCAGACAATGTGATACTTTCCAAATAAAGTGCTTTTTTTTCCAAATTTGATAAAAATGCACTCATGCATAATACCCAGCCTCGACATTATCAACATGCTAGATAATGCTGTCCCTCTCTTGGTTCAGGATTCTTACCAATTCATTACCAATTCATTTAGACACTTAACAAGTCATTAACCCTGCTATTTAGGCACTTAACAAGTCATTAACTCTGCCATTTAGGCAATTAACAATTCATAAGCCCTACCACTTAGGCACTTAACAGTGTTGGGAGGTTGGTAAGTTTCTGTTTTGCCTGAGGGGACTCAAGGGTCTGAACTCTGTTAAGAGTTCACAGACATCCATGGCTAAGCTTCACTTGCACACCCTCCGAATATCACTACTCGGTTAAATGAAACTCAGACATATTTAAAATTTCTTATAATTTTGAACTGCATAGGCAATTTAAGAAATATATAATTAATTTTGGGAAGCATAAAATGATAAGGAATTATTAAAACCAAATTTATGGAATGCAGCCTCGCATCCCAAAGGTGGTGAGCAATATTTCAATTCCCGGCACCACAGATGGATGCCAAGACTTGGGCTTCAACTCGAAGGAGATCACCTCTGTCACTCCAACTTCACCCTAGCTCCTCCCCCCACCTCCAATCCTTGGCAAAGGCCCCTTTCTGCCCCACTCACACCTAACCTCCCTACCAAAAACCCACCACACAACACCAACCCAGCTCCTAACACACAGATCACACCTCCTACAGTTTCCATCCCTACACCAACTCCATCCACCCCATCACACAATACTCACACTCCTACCATCCCCCAAACAACACATACAAGCCTACCATCCCCTCATGCAACACTCACACCAACACCCCCACCCCATGCAACACTCAAACACGCAATGCAGTCACATGCAACACTCAGCCACACACAGACCCGCTCACCACACCAGGTCCCGGGACCCTAGACTTAAATCCCAAAATCCTCTTCCCAACAGCAAACCTTCTTCATTCAGGCAGCCGTCCGACTCCTCGAAACCAAAGCCTCTCCTGAAGATGCCTACAATCAAGTCGTCAAAGTAGCCCACTCCGTTGTCGCCCAAGCCCTCGTCTCCAGAACCCACCACCAAGCTCAACAAACCACCACTCCTACCACCTCTGCCTCCTTAACTCATCAAGATGTCTAATCTCGGGATCCTACACTGGAACGCCCAGGGTCTCAGACACAAGGTACAACATCTTGAAGGCATTGCCAAGGCTGACAACATAGATGTCATCATGGCTCAAGAAACCCTGTGCACAAAGCAAAACACTCCAAAAATCTCAGGATACAAGGATTCTACCAACGCTGGTCTCCAGGGGAGAAAAGAGGCAGCACCACCTTCATCAGGAAAAACCTGTTAGCCAAGGAAATAACCCGACTGGTCCACTGCGGCGAAGATGTCCATGTCCTCGCTGTTAATATCAAAGTTCAGGGCAGCTGCATAGATCTGTACAACATTTACAGACAACAGGATGGTGGTTTAGACCTGACTACCCTCTTTGGGCTAGCCAGTCATCGTGACTAGGAAATAGGAGGCGACTTCAATGCGCACCATCCAAGATTCAGGTATGAGCGCCCCTGTGCTGCAGGCAGACACATCATGAGCCTGCTGGACGACCAAGAAGACGTCTCCCTTCTCAACAATCATGAGCCAACTCATGACAGAGGTGGAATACTGGACCTCACCTTTGTCTCCAACTCCCCAAAGCAAAACGCCACATGGAGTTCATCCCCTGGTCACAAGCGACCACTACGGGATCCATCTCATGCTGCCAATTCCTGAAATATTCCAAATCCCCGCTCCTCCCCCTCACACCATCCGAAGACATTGACCAAACAGAGGCCGAGCTAGTCAATGCCCTGCAAGCTGCAGCAAACTCCTCCATCCCCCTCTGTAAACCACAACACACCACTCATCGGGACAGATGGTACTCCTGTGACAGAGTTAAAGAACTTAATTACCGGCTCAACGTCATCTGCAAAATGCACAGGAAACGTCGCACTCTCCAGGCAGTCAAAGAACATGTCCACGAAGAGACACGCAACATTAAGAGGAAAAAATGGCTAGAGTGGTGTTTCACCCTAGATGCTCACACCTCTGTGGGCCAGATGTGGAGGAGCATTAACTCCTTTGCTAAAGGTAAACCTCCTAAAATCATCCCCCACAGGGATCCTAGCAGGGAGGCAGAAGAACTCTCCGTCAAATTCGCGAATAGAGCAAGCTCCAACCAGCTCCCCATCACCACCAGAACAACTCTTCAGAACCTCACCACTGCAAGATGGGAAGAAATAGAAGAGGCCATCAACACTGAAGACGGAACAGATGCCCCATTCTCTCTGACTGAGCTACTAAGAGTAAGCAAAAGTTCTAAGAACACAGCCCCAGGTGCTGATAGAATCACATACACAATGATTCAAAATATGGGGCCCCAAGAGGAGCTTGCTCTGTTCTCTCTGATCAATTTGACATACACACGAAGAATCAGACCAGCCTCATGGAACAGAGCAGACATTCAGCCCATCCCAAAACCACAGGACCCTGACAACCCTTGTCCCATCTCTCTCCTAAGCTGCCTGAGCAAGATGGCAGAAAAGATGGTACTTAACAGAGTCCGCTGGAAATGCCCAGCCTGGCTTAGGCACCTCAGAATGCATAGCCTCCATGCTATCATTTATGAACAACTGCCGTGGATACATCGTTTTTCTAGACCTAGAGATGGCCTTTGAACTAGCCAATGTGCCGGCAATACTCTCAATTCTCGCTTCAAAGCAGATCAAAGGTAGCCTTCTCTCATGGATCAAGCAGAGTCTACAAAACCGTAGTGCACGAGTCAAAGTAGATGGGCACTACTCCACCTACAAAAACCACGAAAATGGGACCCTCCAAGGTGGAATCCTTAGCCCCTTCCTCTTTAATTGTCTCATGGAAAAACTCATGGACATCGCACTACCACATGGAGCCAAACTATTCAACTACGTGGATGACTTTGCCCTTGTCACAATAGGCGACAGAAGCTCTAACAAGACACAGCGCTGCCTCACCAAGATTCACCAAGCCTCCATCTCCCTCGGAGTAAAAATCAATGCCCTCAAAACCAAGGCCCTTCTCATCCACCAGTGGAGACCAAACATTAATCTGGTCATAGGTAATGAGCCTGTGGACTGGGTTACCAAGCACCAATACCTGGGTGTAATCATCGATGGCAAACTAACCTTTGGACCTGAAATTCAACACTTGCGCGTCAAGTGCAGCCAGCGACAAGCTGTCCTTCGTCGAATGTCGAGCCTCTACGATGGTGCATCATTTAATGTCCTCAGAAGATTCTATGTACAAGCCATACGCAGCCTCATAGATTATGGTTGTCCCACACTCTGGCTACTAAAAGACCAAGAATGGGACAAGATACAAGTAATTCAAAATAATGCCATGCGTACCATGCTAGGCGCCCCCATGTGGACCAAGAGAGAAAACATCCAGATGGAATCGGGACTCATGCCACTCAAACTCAGAGCTCAGCATAGACTGACCCTCCTTGTGGCCAAAACCACCACTGCCCAACATAAATGCCTCACTGGCTCAAATCTCCATCTAGCCCTCAATCGCCACCCCAACCACCATCCTAGAACCTGGGCAGACAAGGTCTGTGCTAGCCTGCAAGCACTGCCAGTCAGTGAGAGCATCCTAGCCAAGATACAGGATATTCCGCTTCCCGAATACAGATGCCCACCCCCATGGAATGACCAACCACTCGACATAAAGATCAAGCTCCCTGACAACCCCAAAAGTTTGGTAAACCCACTTGTCCTTAAAAACATATACAAGGACAAAATTCAGAGCTGGAGCAGGCCGAATTCTCAAGTCTTCTACACTGACGGTTCAGTAAATCAAGAAACTGGAGCCTCAGCTCCGCCTTCACCACTGGTAACCACGTCCTATCCTGGAGACCGTCAAACTCCTGCTCATCGCTCCAGATTGAGCTTGTTGCCATTGCCAACGCCCTCGACTTCTTCATCCAGCAAGGAGCTGACCATGCCCTAATTCTCTCTGACTCTAAAGGTGCCTTACAGGCCATCAAGAAGCCACTCCTCAGAGACAATTTACATATCATCACCACCATCCTCAGCCACTACCAAAGGACGACCAGCCTTGGAAAAGCCATCACTCTTGCCTGGATTCCCAGCCACGTCGGCATCAAGGCAAATGAGGAAGCTGATCAAGCCGCCAAACAAACCACTCTCAGAGCAGAAATCCAAATATCTTTTCCTCCTGGGATTCAACAGATAAAAAATAAAGCCACCAAGTCACTCTTAACACCTTAATAACTAAACACGACCTGTGCACAGACAGTGGCTCCCCCTCCACCTGGTGGTACAAAGCCACCACTGATCTTCAGCAAATCACCCTGCCTAAGAACCTTCGACGAAGCACAGCGGTCAATGCGTACCGTCTGAGACTCGGGTACAAGTGCACCTGGCAAATAGTGGATGATATCATCAGGGAACGCACCTTTTGCCAGGTAGCCTCACCACATCCACTGCTCCACTACATCCTCGAATGTGATTCCTTTTCAGAAATTTGATGGAAAACTGGTGCCCCTGCAACATCCAGCGAAGATCCAAATACCCTTCATGTTGCTAGCTCCATAATCAGACTAGCAACAAACAACTACATGAACAGTCTACTAAATATCATCAGTCAATACCCTCCACCAAGATAATCAGTAATAACTCTCTCTCACCTCCAAAACAGGAATTCATTTAAATTGTTTGTTGTAAACTAATAATCCTCAACTGAACACTTATCCTTTCCATTATCTTTACAGTTTTGCACAACCTCACCTGCGGGCCAAAATAGGAAAGTCCTATCACCCTCAAGAGTGAATACCACCAACAATAACAAGATTTCACCCCACCTCCGCACCAAATAGGAAAGCCCATTTGCCCGCACGAGCGAATACCACCTACAATCAATAAAATCTTACCCCACCTGCAGGCCACAAGGGAAGGTCCGCTCACCCTCAAGGGAGAACATAAAAAAAAAGAAGAAGACACACCATTAATAATGGGCAAACTGAAAGCATGAGCACATAAATAATGAGTTTCAAATATACTTCTACTGGAAGAAAAGTATATTCGTTAATCACAGTTATCAAGAAATATTTATGCTACCATAAGGACATCTTCTTCTTCTTCTCCTTCTATTTGCAAGTATTAACATAAAACTCTATATTCCCAATAAATAAAGAATCTAAGAGATAAATGTGTATTCATTAATTTGTGGTTGACAAGATATGTTTCCAATGCCAAAAGAGCTAAGCAAATTATTTATTATATGCAATTTATAGCGTAAAACACTTTATTCACGAATATTGATGTAAAACACTTTATTTACGATGATAGAAAAGGGGTGAAATGAAATTAGAATTTGTTAGGAGAAGGGAAAGATATTTATATTGTAATGAGCAATCTTCTGAGGACAAAATTTTACCTGGACACCCGGAACGAAAGATATTTCTTATCATTGTATATCAGCCGTTACCTCTATGTCAAGGAATTAAATTTGACAAATGAAATTTCAATTTGGTACTCTACAAAAGTTAGTTTGTATGGGAATGAAACTGAGCAAAATTACTTAGGGATATTTTTATGCCTGTAGCCCTTTTACCAGTAAATCTAAACGCAAAGTTTCTCGAGTTCCCAGTTTGCTTGGCCAACGAACTTTACCATAAAGTACCTCTCAATTTGTTTGTGCTTGCTGAATTCCAGTGAGGACGCTCCTGAATATTGCATGGCCACATAAAAATCTTGGCGTAAGCATAATTGCTGAGGTGAGATCTTGCCTCGTTAATGATTGGTGGCCAAGTGAGAACGACGCTGCATCAGCTCAGATTTCGGTAAGCATGGTAGGTTGATGAAAAGCAGTAATATGTTCCCGACTTATTTCGAGGGTTTACTATAGTGGTGGTCTCTGGCATGCAAATATGGCAGAGATGCAAGGGAGAGACAGTATTTTAAGTGAACAAGAGGGAGCAAATAAAGGAAACAAGAAAATAAATATAGGCAAAAGGGGCTACTGGTATTAGTATCTGCAGCATCGTTCTTTGCATTTTAGGAAAAGGACTTTTAATATCCAGATATTAAAGAAGCTATTGAAATGTATCTAGACAAGCTTATGACATATCAGCAAAATCAAATTTATAAAAAAAAATCAGCAAGTACAGTTCTATAATAAGAAAATTATTTAAACAACATATTTACAAGATAAGTCATCATTACTTCATTACTACGTCATCACTACATGAGAAAATCAGAGAAGAGAGGAAAGGAGAGAGACTGATACATTGTAATAGCGCATGCTCTCTGTACATACAAGAATATTAACAATATATGTATTTAGAAGTAGCTATATACAAGAAATATAAATTGCAAATAATCATAAATTTACAAAATGCAAGAAAGGAGTATTTTTCACTAATAAAATAAAAAGAACAGAGTTAACTTCAAAAAAATCAACAGGTAACTAATAAGGCAGTTATAACTAGCTCTGGTGACTTATAACAGAGCACTATTGTTGGGGGAATGGTAGAGTGTTGTTAAGATTCTGTTTTAATAAGGGGACTCAAAGTACTGAGCTCGGTTAAGAGCTCACAAACAGACAGGACAGATATTTGCACTTAAACACCTCATCCATTATACCAGGACTTGGTTAAATGAAACTCAGAATTCAACTTTCTTTTAATTTTGGAAATGCAATGACATTAAAAGAATTGAATTAAATTTTTCAAATTAAATTTTATGAAATGCTGCCTCGAATCCCGGAGGTGGTGAGCACGATTTCGTTTCCCATAACCACGGACGTATGCCAAGACTTTGGCCTCAACTCGACGATTACCTCTGTCACACAGGCAGAGTACAATAGAGGACACTGCAATTGCAGAAACAGAAATGCCACACTGTTAATAATGGGAAACTGAAAGTATGAGCACACATATAATGAGTTTCCAATATTATTCTACTGGATGAAAATATATTGGTTATTCACAGCTAACCAGAAATATTTATGCTACCATAATACCATACAAAATCATTAATTCTTTGCTGGTATTAAAGGAAAACAATTTATTCACAATAAATGAAGAATAAGCATGACAAATGCAGTACTGTATGTATTCCTTAAATTGTGGGCAACCACAAAAGTTGCAATGCTTATTACTGATTTGCAATTAATATGGTAAAACATTCTATTTAGATAAAGGAAGATTCTACGGGATAAATGCAGTATTCATTCACTTTTCGTTATCAAGAACTGTTTGCAATGAAAAAAAGGGGGTGGCAAAACCACCTTTTGAAGTATTTGCAACTTATAACTCCAAACACTTTATCCCCAACATATGAAGAATTAGCAAGATAAATACAGTATGCGTTCATTAGATTGTGGGTAACAGGAAATATTTGCAAAGCCAACAGGGTAAAATTACCTTTTATTTATTTGCAGTTTAACACATTTATTAAATGATTAATTATTTGCAATTTATATAGCAAATAACTTTATTCACGAGTTTTTGACGTAAAACACTTTATTTACTATGATAGAAAGAGGTGAAATGAAATTAGAATTTATTAAGAGAAGGGATAGATTTTTACGGGCTCATAACCAGTCTTCAGAGGATGATATTTTCATTTATTACATTCAATGAAAAGAAACTTCTTAGCAATGTATATCAGCTGTAATTTCCAGGTTAAGGAATTAACTGTGGCAAGTGAGATTCCAGTTTGGTAATCTACAAAAGTTCGTTTGTATGGGAATGGAATCTGAGAAAAAATTTGTAGGATTTAACCAGTAACGAATGTAACTAATTCTCGAAAAACCAATTTGCTTGACCCACGAGCTTTACCATACACTATCCCTCACCTTGTTTGTGCCAGATGAATTCCTGTGAAGATGCCACGTAAATAAGATTTGAAATAAACTTGACTGCTGAGGCGAGATGTTGCCTCTGGGATGTTTGGCCGCCAAAAGAGGATGCTTCATTGTCCCTCCTGGTGACGTTCTGTATGATATATTTCTAGAGCAGTAAGTGGCTCTGATATCAATTAAGGACTACTTTAGTGGTGGTCTCTGCAGGCAATTATAGCAGAGATGCAAGGGAGAGACATTATTTTAGGTGCAACAAGTGGAAGCAAATAAAATAAAGCGAGAATAATAATGGAAAGTTAGGTTACTGGTAAACAATCTCTAGAACGTTCTTTGCTTGTAGGAGACGGAATTTAAGTACTCAAATAATAAAGAAGCTACTGATATATATCTAGACAGGCTAGTGACATAACAGCAAGGTCAAATTTATAACAAAATTATCAGCAAGAATAATTTTTATTATAAGAAAATTGTAAACAGAACATATCTGATGGGTTCACTGGAGAGGTGGAAAAGTAGGAGCAGCCTTTATATCGGGACTCTGCTTCTACACGTACAAGAATAGTAAATAAGATATATTTAAAATTAGCTATAAGCTAAGATATAAATTGCAAATAATCATAATCTGCATAAGTCAAGAAGTGAGAATTATTTTTTTTAGTTAGAAAAATGAGAGTTAAGTTACTAAATTAATTAATAAGGCATCTAACAGCCTCTGGAGACTTTGAGCGAAACACTCTGTCACAAAGGCCCTTTCTAGAGAATATTGATTTAACAAAATTCTACTGCAGAAGGCGAAAAAAGAACAGAGGAAGTTACGGTGACTTCAGTGTTATTATGAGGGATGAGATATCCTTTCTCATGGAAAAGAACAAATGAACAATAAGAATGGGATCCACCACTGGAACATATCATACTATTAGGAAATGTAAACAAGTCTTATAAACAAAGCATAAAATGACATGCAAAACATAAAAGAAATGTGATCATATTCAAATTTCAAGAAAATTAAATCACAATTAGATATCAGTGAATATCAATGTTTAAGTTTAAGAATGCTTCACATGCAAGAAGGCAATAATATAATATACAAAAAGATACAGTATACACAAATGGAAAACTTGAACCACATGTCGTCATTAACATTGGCGACTGGATTTCAAACAGTTTCAGCTATTCAACACTAAACTAAAATGTTTCCACCATGTTCTGGCTTTCAGAGTCCCACAAAGGGAAATATAAAACTATGATCAAAGAAATATTCTTCATCTTTTTTGTCTTCCATTAGGAATAACGTTTGTACGCTAAAATAAACAAGTACAGTACAGTATTAAAGACATAAAAGATAAACATAAAAAATAAACAACACATTAGAAAAGTAATCTTTACCAACTAGTCAAATTGAGGCTAACAGCACCAGCTTCCTCATTTGAGGGTAACGACCGTCGTCTTAGTAGATCAGCAAGGTCACTGTCCTTGCCATGAACATGTTGGGCAGTGAATTTGAAAGGATTCAGGTAAAGTGCCCACCTTCTCAGGCGAAGATTTAGCTTGTCTGCAGTCTGTAAATATAGGAGAGGTCAGTGGTCGGTTCACAGTGTAAAATGTTGGCCATACAGATAGACTTCAAATTTCTTTATGGCTCAATATGCAGGTAGAGCTTCCTTCTCCATGGTGGAGTAATTTCACTCTGCAGGGCAAAGACTGCGGCTTGCATATCGCACTGGAGCTACTTCTGCTGAGTTGTCTGATCGGACTTGCAAGAGCTCGGCACCCATGCCTTCGTCTGAGGCGTCGGTCTGCAAGATAAATGGAAAATCAGGGTTTTCCAGTTGTATTACTGGCTCACCCGCCAATGCTTCTCGGAGCTTGAAAAATGCTCTTTCTGCTTCATCTGTCCATTGGACAGGGGAGGTTTTACCTTGCTTTGAGGAGGTCATTTGCTGCAAAGGGGCAGCGATAGTGTTAAAGTGTGGAATGAACTGTTGGTAGTAGCCGACACTACCCAGGAATGATCTCAGTTGAGTGACAGTAGCAGGTTTCTCCATATCCTTAATGGCTTGTACCCTGTCATGTAAAGGGGACATAACTCCTTCTCCGATCACGTGGCCGAGATACTGCAATTGTGTGAAAGCAATCTCACATTTGGAAGGCTTTAAATGAAGTCCATGCTGGTTCAGATGAGTGAGAACTCTGCGGAGAGTCTTGAGGTGCGATGACCAATCCTGAGAATGCACCAGGATGTCGTCTATAAAGCATGAAATATTGTCGAGATCCTGTAGTACTATCCTCATGAGTCTGCTGAAGCAGCCAGGGGCATTTACCATACCAAAAGGCATGACCCTGAACTGGTATAGAACATATCTTGTGGAAAAGGCTGTTAGAGGCTTGGTAGTCTTGCTCAGCGGGACTTGCCAAATTCCACTGGCCAGATCCAACTTGGACAGGTAACGGGCTTGAGAGAGCAATGAGAAAATATGCTCGGTGTCAGCAATGAGTTCTCCATCAAAGATGGTACGGGAGTTAAGCTTACGACAGGCAAGGCAGAACCTGTGACTGCCATCTCACTTACGCACTGCCAGTAACGGCGAACACCAAGGCGAAATGCTCTTTTCAACTATTCCGAGGTGGACCCAAGTGTCAAGATCTTCCTTCAGCTGTACAGACAGCTGGTGGGGAAGACCATAGGAATGCCGAAATGGCTCTGGGTCAGTTAATCTGACATGATGCTCAAGGGTAGCGGTAATGCCTGGGAGGTCGTTGAAGACGTTCTCATAGTCCTCTAATAGCTTGTTCAGCTGTTCCCGTTGACTCGGATGCAGTCTGGAGTTAATAATGCAATTACTAACACTTTCCTTTCGGTGTGTGGGAATGGCAGGATCCTTACCATCATCAAAACCTAAGCTTATGTCTTCAATTGCGAGGGCAGTGGCTGCGGCCAGAGGGGCTTCTTCCGAAAAACCCCACTCCCGTAAGTCTGTCTCCACTGCAAGGGTGGAGCATTCCAATATAGGAGGTAAGGGGTGGCTATAATGGAGCACCTGTGTTGCTGCAGCCTCGGAGGTTCTGTTGATGCTGAGATCATCTATAGGGGTTGCTGAGAGTGCCAGCGCAGGATCCCTGTGGGCCTCCGGGTCTTCACAATAAAGCTTCAGCTGGTTAATTTGGTATTTTCGGTTATTGCCATCAACATTTAGCACATAATTGTCAGGTGTACCACAGTGTATTGTCCTTTCCAGCGTAGCATTAGATTGCGAGTATCTGTTGGAAGAAGTAACAGAGCTTGATCTCCGGGTGTCAGGACATGACGCTGGGTACGCTTGTCAAAGAGGAGCTTGGCAGTCTGCTGGTGACTCTTAATGGCTAATTGTGCAGTTTTCCAAGCCTTTTTGAGGTGAGACGAAAACTTCAAAATATACTCATGGACATCCCTATCGTCATCTCCGATGGTAGGTGAATCCCAACATTCTGCCAAGAATTCCACTTATGACCATAAGTCAGCTCGAAAGGCGAGTACCCAGTAGTGTCGTGGGGCGTGTCTCTGAAGGAGAAAAGTGCAGCAGGGACGTACTTGCCCCACTGCCTAGGTATATCTATCACTAGCTTGCGCAAACCTCGCTTCAATGTCCCGTTATAGCGTTCGCATGCTCCATTTGATTGGGCATAATAGACACTTGTACGAATGTGCTTTATTTCTAAAAGGTTACAGAGAGCCTTGAAGTGCCTACTGTAAACTGACTTCCATTGTCAGAAGTGACCTGCTCAGGAAAGCCAACTCTGGAGCAGATTCAAATAGGGCATGAGCGACTGCTTCAGTTGTGATAGAAGGCAGTGGCACTGCATCTGGCTACCTTGTTGCCAGGTCAACATATACCAGGAGGAACTGTTTCGCCGTGGACGAAGCTGGATTAATAGGACCTAATATGTCAATAGCGACCTTGGAAAATGGCTCCACTGAGAGCTTAGTTATCGCCATGGGAACTTTCGGTACCGGTGCCTTTGAGGTGGATTGACAGACAGGGCAGGAGCCTACATATCTGTCTACCTCGGCTTACATGTTTGGCCATGCAAAAGCCTTCTAAAGGACGTACCGAGTTTTTGCTTTGCCTCTGTGTCCACTCAGAGGTAAATGGTGTGCCAAATACATAGCCTGGTGGCACAACGAAGCGGGCACCGCCAACTGTTTAAAGGTGTGGCCATCTTTAGTCACATGCCTACGAAGTACTCCATCTTCAAGGGCGTAAGTGATCTGGCCTCCTCTTCTCACTGTGAAGATTCTTCCCTCGGTGGCCTGCTGCATCCAGCGTTTGAGGCTGGGGCAATCTTGCTGCAATTTGGCAAAGTCTGGATGGGACTTCAATGGCTCTAGAGGTGCATCATCTGGTAAAGGAGGAGGAAACTCTCTGCGTTCCACATTACGTGTACTAACTGCAGCAGACTCAACGGAGTCAGTCGGAGAATCGTCCAAATTCTTGGCATCGAGGCTAGGAGTTGCTGCTGAAATGGCTTCATGTGACTTCCCCCGAGGGAAGTTATAACGAGAAATGTCCTTATGGTAGAGGTCAGACTGGAAAATAGGAACTAGGTTCAGTGCACGACCCAGCAAGACAGGGTACATAAGCCCAATCATTGCCACAGCTGGGGCTTTTCCCTTGTAGTATTTGCAATCCAGGTTAATGACATAGCAGTGTCGTATTTGGGGTGTTCCTTCAGCAACCCGCACATGAACGACTTTGCCGGTGAAATCTTCATCCCTGACGAATCTCTCATCAACAAGTATACCATTGGCCCCTGTGTCGAGGGCTATCTCAGCTTCCACACCATTTATAGTTTCTAGGCATTTTGGGATCATTTCCAGATCATCATGTTCGATGAATTCCGCATTGGCAAGTTTGTGTGGTGGTTCCTCAGCATTATCCTTGGTGGCCCTTTCTGGCCTTGTTTCCTCAAGATGGGCCGAGTGAGTGGCCAGACGGCTATGTGGGCCGCTGCTGTGAGAGGGAGTGTGGTGGCTCTTAGAGTTTGGCTGAAAACCCTGGGAAGGTGGAGCAGAGTAATGGCCTTTGCCTCTGAACTGCTGAGGCTTAGGTCTTACCGGGTCATCCTTCTTGAGTGTGGGTGCATGGCCGTAATAAGGCTTAGGAGTGTGAGGAGGATGAGCTGGACGGTTGAAGTTCTGCGAGGAGCTCTTGTGCTTCCTGTTCCTGTAATCCCTATTTCCAGATGAAGGACCACTGTCTGGGATTCCCACTCGAAGCAGAGCAAGCGCAAGCTCATGTTCACGTTGTGCTTGTGCCTCATCATGTTGTGCTTGTGCCTCATCACGTTGTGCTCGTGCCTTCTACAGCTTATCTCGGCGTTCAACCATCTTCTAATGAGCCCATTGGAAGAGCTTCTGCCCTTGGGTAAGACCGTATCTCTCACCCCTAGCAATCATTATTTCCAGGTAACGCTCCTCATCGAATGTTTTGATGGTTTCCATGTTTGTTTCCTGTGACTGCCTGGTTTCCATGGTGGTTTCCTAAACAGTCAATAACGAAGTGCCAAAAACAACCACAAAAAAAAAATCTCTACAATTGTAGAAAAAAAATAAAAGAACCACACAACACCAAGGAGAGAAAAAAAAATTCACACCAGAGTTCAAACTTAAACGTAAAAGTGATCTCAAAACCTCGCCATAAAAGTGACTCAAAATGCAATCAAGTGTAACAGCAGCAAAATGTTGCAAAACAGTGCGTGAAACACTGGTAATACGGGATGGCAGTCGTGCCTGCTTAACAGCAATACGTGGCAGTACCTGCGGTTAGGGTGCAAATGAAAGGAATGAGCAACACAATCAAGTGCAACAGCAACAAAATGTTGCAAAACAGTGCATGAAACACTGGTAATATAGGATGGCAGTCGTGCCTGCTTAACAGCAATACGTGGCAGTACCTGCAGTTATGGTGCAAATGAAAGTAATAAGCAACGAATTTTACCGACTAGCACCCAGTGCCAGAGAATACAAGCAAGTACAGTATAGTGGTCGTACCTGCATATGAGCGCATATATGGCAGTACCCACAAATAAAATGTCGTAAGTAAAATTCTGGAGTGTTGCCAAAAGGGCACAGATCCTATTCAAAATACACCAACGATAAGCTAACGGCTTACTAGGCATCCAGATTGCACATTTCTACTAGTAATGAGAAAATTTATGTTCAAGTGACAACTCAGACACATGAAAGGCTTAGCCTAGGTTCGATAAATGACACCAAAGTTTTTCTTCCCAATCTATGACCAGTCAATGTTTGAATATAAAACACAATTATAAGCAAAATACTTAATATGCTTACTCCCAATTCCTAAATCCCAAGGAAATGCAAACAATTCCTAACAAGTATCACCCTTTAACGGATATATAAAACACGAATGCTTTAAACCTCAATCTTATCACGCAAATAAATGAAATTTTGAATAACACGTCTTCTCGTCATGCAAAATTTCTTATTTCTGTTACCACATAATCTCATGTAGATTTCCTTAAATTTTGTTTACCACATGGGAAACAAGAAAATATTAGTTACAATAATTAATCTTGAAAATAAAAAATATTCCTGATCCGCAACATCTCTAGCGCGAAAATTTTCGTGTGCAGCCTATGATTCATTCAATTCAATAATCGAGCCAATGGTAATTGGGTTTCATGTTCAATGTTAAAAAGCAAAATAAAAATAAAGTTATCTAAATCAGTCTGTCTGTTCAGGTCTCTGTTCGGGCTCCAATCTTGTTGGGGGAATGGTAGAGTGTTGCTAAGATTCTGTTTTACTAAGGGGACTCAAAGTACTGAGCTCGGTTAAGAGCTCACAAACAGACAGGACAGATATTAGCACTTGAACACCCCACCCGTTATACCAGGACTCGGTTAAATGAAACTCAGAATTCAACTTTCTTTTAATTTTGGAAATGCAATGACATTAAAAGAATTGAATTAAATTGTCAAATTAAATTTTATGATATGCTGCCTCGAATCCCGGAGGTGGTGAGCACGAATTCGCTTCCCGGCACCACGGACGTATGCCAAGACTTTGGCCTCAACTCGACAATTACCTCTGTCACACAGGCAGAGTACAATAGAGGACACTGCAATTGAAGAAACAGAAACGACACACTGTTAATAATGGGAAACTGAAAGTATGAGCACACATATAATGAGTTTCCAATATTATTCTACTGGATGAAAATATATTGGTTATTCACAGCTAACCAGAAATATATATGCTACCATAATAGCATACAAAACCATTAATTCTTTGCTGGTATTAAAGGAAAACAATTTATTCACAATAAATGAAGAATAAGCATGACAAATACAGTACTGTATGTATTCCTTTAATTGTGGGCAACCACAAAAGTTGCAATGCTTATTACTGATTTGCAATTAATATGGTAAAAACCCTATTTAGATAAAGGAAGATTCTACGAGATAAATACAGCATTCATTCACTTTTCGTTATCAAGAACTGTTTGCAATGAAAAAAAGGGGGTGGCAAAACCACCTTTTGAAGTATTTGCAACTTATAACTCAAAACACTTTATCCCCAACATATGAAGAATTAGCAAGATAAATACAGTGTGCGTTCATTAGATTGTGGTTAACAGGAAATATTTGCAAAGCCAAGAGGGTAAAATTACCTTTTAATTATTTGCAGTTTAACACGTTAATTATATGATTAATTATTTGCAATTTATATAGCAAATAGCTTTATTCACGAGTTTTTGACGTAAAACACTTTATTTATGATGATAGAAAGAGTTGATATGAAATTAGAATTTATTAGGAGAAGGGATAGATTTTTACGGGCTCATAACCAGTCTTAAGGGGATGAGATTTTCGTTTATTACATTCAATGAAAAGAAACTTCTTAGCAGTGTATATCAGCTGTAATTTCCAGGTTAAGGAATTTACTTTGGCAAGTGAGATTCCAGTTTGGTAATCTACAAAAGTTCGTTTGTATGGGAATGGAATCTGAGAAAAAATTTGTAGGATTTAACCAGTAATGAATGTAACTAATTCTCGAAAAACCAATTTGCTTGACCCACGAGCTTTGCCATACACTATCCCTCACCTTGTTTGTGCCAGATGAATTCCTGTGAAGATGCCACATAAAATAAGGTTTGAAATAAACTTGACTGCTGAGGCGAGATGTTGCCTCTGGGGTGTTTGCCCGCCAAAAGTGGACGTTTCATTGTCCCTCCTGGTGACATTCTGTAGGATATATTTCTAGAGCAGTAAGTGGCTCTGATATCATTTAAGGACTACTTTAGTGGTGGTCCCTGGCAGGCAGGCAATTATAGCAGAGATGCAAGGGAGAGACAGTATTTTAGGTGCAACAAGTGGATGCATATAAAATAAAACGAGAATAATAATGGAAAGTTAGGTTACTGGTAAACAATCTCTAGAACGTTCTTTGCTCGTAGGAGATGGAATTTAAGTACTCAAATAATAAAGAAGAAACTAATATATATCTAGACCGGCTAATGACAAAACAGCAAGGTCAAATTTTTAACAAAATTATCAGCAAGAACAAATTTTATAAGAAAATTGTAATCAAAATGTATCTGATGGGTTCACTGAAGAGGTGGAAAAGTAGGAGCAGCCTTTACATTGGGACTCTGCTTCTACACATACAAGAATAGTAAATAAGATATATTTAAAATTAGCTATAAGCTAAGATATAAATTGCAAATAATCATAATCTGCAAAAGTTAAGAAGTGGGAATTATTTTTTTTAGTTAGAAAAATGAGAGTTAAGTTACTAAATTAATTAATAAGGCATCTAACAGCCTTTGGTGACTTTGAGCAACCACTCTGTCACAAGTATGTCACAAAGGCCCTTTCTAGAGAATATTGTCCTAACAAAATTTAACTACAGAAGGCGAAAAAAGAACAGAGGAAGTTATGGTGACTTCAGTGTTATAATGAGGGATGAGAGTTTTTTTTAGGGGAAAATTTGGATGTAAAGAAATGGGATCCACCACTGGGACATATCATAATATCAATAAAATTAACAAATTCTTATTCAAAAATAAACAGCTAAGTTTCATGCAAAACATAAAAGAAATGTGAACAAATTCAAACTCAATAATAGTAAAATCACAATTAAATATCAGAGAAAATGTCAATATTTAAGATTAAGGAATTCTTCATGCAATAAGGCAATAAAAAATAATATAAACAAAGAAAATAAACAAATACGTAAGGAAAGTTTTGAACCTAGTCGTCCTTCACAGTGGCGACTGGATTTGAGACAGCTTCAGCTATTCAACACTAAGCTAAAGGGTTATGCCATGTTCTGGCTTTCAGGGTCCCACAAAAGAAGAATATAAAACTACAATCAAAGAAATATTCTTCTTTTTCTTCCATAAGGAATAACGTTACTATACATGAATACGTTCCACAAGGATGTTTAAACACAATATGCCAAAGAAAAGGCTAAGTAAAACCTATTTTACAAGTACATAGCCAAGCTGAAATACGTATATAAGAAAACTAAAATGAACAAGTACAATATTAAAGATATAAAAGATAAACATAAAAATAAACAACACAAGTGGCCTCATCTCACAGGATCTGTGTGAAGATTTTTAGCTTGCGGATTGGTAGTTGCAGTGACTGCCTCTTCCCATCCACCTCTAGACTCTGGAACTCCATTCCCCTTCTGTATTTCCTAATTCTTATAATCTATCTTCCTTCAAGAAGCAAGTCTATCGTCTTCTCCGTGCCTAATCCTGTCATATCTCTAGGTACTCAGTACTTTGACTGTTCATTCAGCCAGTCCTTTTCCTATGTGCGTCATTACCTCATATCGGCTTTATCCATAACTTTTTTCTTTTCCTTCGTTTAATGCTTTCATCGTGCCCGGGCCTTTATTGATGAGGGCAGTTTTCTAGTAATTCTAGGATGAGACTGCTAATAGAAACATCTCCACCTCTCAATTCAGTGCTGTCACCTAACAACGATCATGTCCCTTCTATCAACAACCCTCAGGTTTTGCAAACTAGGTTTTCTGTCTTCTCACAATACCTTCAATACATTGACAGATGAATGTGACAGTGCTAGTGAAGAAGAGGTAGATCCAGATAATAGTGATAGTCAACAAGAAAACCTGAGTACACCATCTAGCATAAATAATCAATTCAATAACAGGTTACAAAATAGTGAAGATACAACAGCGTACTTCCCCACTACTCCTAACAACACAACAACAGACGCTTACCAGAGCAAGTTTCTTTCCAGCACAAATAATCAACCCGGTAAAGGGTTGCAAAACAGCAAAGAAGATATAGAGCCCTTCTCCACTACTCCTAGCAACACAACTATCACTAACAAGGACAACCAAATTATACCATCCAGCACAATTAACCAACCCAGCAATAGGTTGCAAAACAGTGAAGAAAACAGAAAAGACAATAGAAGCAGTGTCTAATCTACACACTCCATTGAAGTTCTCTCCCCCACAGCCTCCCAATAATGCAAGTGCAAGTGTTACAGCTTAAATATATATTCGCATTCCTGGCAACCCCTTTGAAAGAGAAATATGTAATATATTGGCAAAACAAGGCATTCTCTTTGAAGATGTCTTGACTAAGGAGCTTCCTCGCAAACCAAACTGGGTCTCCTTTGCAATAACGATATAGAAAGAATTTGAATACATGGCTTACAAACTGAGTCAGTGGCCTACAGGCACAATTGTCTAGCCATTTTGCAGGGGCAAACAGTGGACACAACTTGGGTTATCTACAAAATATCCCAAACTATAGTCATACCAAAATAAACAGCAAAGAGCTTATGAAAAGATCCCCTATCAGTGAGACCACAGAAAGAGACATAATACAAACCTCTCTTATCACCATCCACGCACAAAAGACTTCTCCTGGAGAGATGGCTCTTACAACACTAGACACTCACCTAGGCATACAAACTTTGGGAAGGCCCGATCATACCATGGCACATACTCAAATCGGCGTTACCCATCCAAAGGCAGGTACAGACACCAGGATCCATGGGCTATCCCCAGAACACACTATGATGATGAATTCCCAGCAGAATCACATAGTCGAAACAAATAATGGACAAACCCAAGAACGAACTACAACTATGACTATGGATACCACCCTGATGAAACATGGTAAGAATGTAACATTAGCACATGTGAACGTTCAGTCCCTCTTTGCTCATTTCGAGGAAATAATAATGCTAACAAAAGACTACAACATAGATATCCTCTGTGTAAGTGAAAATTGGCTTCCTTCTACAACTGAAAATAGATATGTGAATATCCCAGAGTTTAAAATATATCGTACTGACCATGGCCGAAGGGATGGGGTCTGTATTTATGTTAGAAATTATCTTAGTGCATTAGAAATAACCACAGGTCTAGAAAAAACTGAAGAGCTCGAAGATATATGGATCACTGGGCAGTATCAGAAACTTCCATCTTTCATTGTAGGGTGTGTTTACCATCACCCAAAAGCACCTACCAGTTCATTCAGTCATCTGCTAGAAACATTCAGAAATATCTGTGTGCGCCACAAACCCGTATACATACTTGGTGACTTTAATGATGTCTTGCTTTCAGAAGATAACAAAATGAAAAAGGTGATCAACACTGTGAAGTTAACACAGATAATGACAAAACCGACCCATATAACCCTTAATTTTAGGATTCTAATAGATCTGATAATAAAAAAATAAAGTAGAAAGTATACCCTACTGGAACGTAGTTCACTGCCCAATTACAGTGAACTACAAAACATAAACAAGCCCAAAAGGAAGCCTCTTTTCAAGACATTCCAGTGACTAAAAAACTTCTTCCCTGATATCTTTGGTGAGGCATTACTCAACAACAGAAATGTACTTAATGGTATAATAAACACAGATAATGTCGATTTGCAGGTTGAGATTCTAACAAAAGTCTTCCTTGAATGCTTAGATAGTTGTGCACCCATTTTAACAAGAAAAATAACCCGCCCCTCAGCCTCCTGGCTAACTAATGACATCAAAGAGGCAATGCAACATAGAAATAAAATACAAAAAGAGCTAAAAATTATATGATATGACTCTCCGTGAATGTTATAAAGTAGAAAAGAAAGTGTCAGATCCCTTATCGATATAAGTAAAAAAAAAACACTTAAAAAAATAATTTAATGACCTTAGACATGATACAGCAGCAACATGGAAAGTGGTAAGAAGCATGATACCAAATGGAAAGACTCCCTCAGAATGTTATGAAAATAAGACAAAGCGGAAAACTTTAATAACTATTTTGCTAACGTAGGGAAAAATACATATGAGAAAACACAAGAAAACATCAACTCAGTGAACATGAATAATTACTTAAATGTCAATTCTTCTTCCCTCTGTCATTCCTAATTCTTATGACCTATCATCCTTCAAAGAGCAGATCTATCGTCATCTCAGAGCCTAGTCCTCCATATCTCTGGGTCCTCTGTACATTGACTGTTTTTTCTGTCTGTCTTTTTTGTGTGTGTGACATTACCTCATCTCTACCTTGTCCTTAAACTTTTTCTTTTCCTTTGTCTTGTTTTTTTCTCGTGCCCGGGCCTTTAATGATGAGGGCAGTTTTTGCCTGTCCCGGTGTCACACCCATAAAAAAAACACAAGAGAGTACTTCAAGATAAATCCTGTCGATTGTGCTACCCTAATTCTTACCATAAAGAACCTAAGAAACTCTGGCTCTTATGGTCCAGATGGTATACCATTTCAATTCAGCAAAGATGCTCTACCCATGATTGCATCTTATATTCTAGCTATTATAAGCACTTCCATTGTTACTAAAAGGTTTCCTGACTCTTGGAAAAAATCACAGTTAATAAGAAGGGGGACAGAGAAGATGTGACAAACTATCATCCATTTCCCTGCTACCCATTTTCTCTGAAATATTAGAAAAATCGTTGCGTGCCAACTTATGTCATATTTAGAGTCAAATAGGCCATTAGCTATCAACCAACATGGTTTCAGACCGAAACTCTCGACAGAAACTGCACTGCTCAAAGTTACTAAGAGTATCTATAATAATATAGATATGAACAAAAAATCTCTCTGCTTGTATTATTAGACTTATCAAAAGCCTTCGACAGTTTAAACCATGAAATTCTCATTAGCAAATGTACTAACCTAAATTTGACCCGAGCTGGTTTAGAGAGTATCTATCCAATCGCAAACAGTCTTTCCGTGTTAACAGCATTATCTTCATGCCAAATAATGCATCACTTGGTGTTCCACAGGGATCAGTACTTGGTCCTATCCTGTTCACCATTTACGTAAATTATCTATCGTTCATTTCTCGTAGTCTCCGTGGCAAAATGGTAGTGTCTGCGACTCTGAGGCGGCAGGTCGAGGGTTCCCGCCCCGTCACGGACTGAGGTTAGTAAGGGCATGCACTCAGGGTAACGATTACATCTGCCAAAACAAGTCCTTCGTAAGAAGGCAACCGTCTTAGCCCTTAGTAGAAAAGGGAGTTCGTGACGTAAAACCGAATCCAATCTATCCTTCATTTCTGACGGTCTAGTCATGCAATATGCAGATGACACTCAACTACTCCTTGGTGGTGATATTAATAATCTCCCAGAGCAAACCTTAATAGCAGAAAACACTCTGTCAGGAATAAAAACCTATTTTCAAGAAATTGTGCTGTTAATTAACGAAGTAGAATACATTGCATGTTTATTGGCTCAAGGTTCCATATAGCACAAATTCCAGAAAACACAATTAATTTTTGCGGCAATATCATTACACCTAGCAAAATAATAAAAAATCTAGGAAGTCACTTTGATGACTACATGTTGTTTGATTCCCATATAGATAAAGTATGCAAAAAGGTTACAGGAACATTAATGTACTTATCAGGTATAAAAGACAGTTTTGAGACAACCACTCGAATAACTGTTGTTGAATCTCTAGCCCTAAGTCACATTAATTACTGCACAACTATATGGGGAGCTACCACTAAGACTCAGATAAAGAGAATACAGAAGCTTATTAATTTTGCAGCTCGAGTTGCCCTGGGAGGAATAAGAAAATATGACCACATCACACCAGCTCTCAAAAAACTTGGGTGGCTGTGGGCAGAAAACAAGGTCGCCTATGCTATGTGTTTTTGTATACAAAATTTGAACCATCATTATCCTAGCTGGCTATTTTATTTAAAAACCAGTCAGGGATATAAGGGGAACCAAACCAAGACAGAGTAGTGAGCTCTTTATTCAGAGAACAAATACAGAAGCTGGCTCAAAGACGATCACTATTAAAGGGCCAACACTCTGGAACAATATTCCAGAGCATCTTAAAAATTCCTCCTCCTTCGCTGCTTTACAAGGCAAAATATATAGTTTTCTTTTGGACAATTAGTTGCTGCTCACACATTACTTAAACTTAACGATTTAATGCAATTTCCTTTAACACTATCCTCTCTATATGTAAACTGATATCGCCTTCTCTGTTCTCTAAGCTAAGAACTAATTATTTCCATTGCAAGGAATACACATATGGTGATGATGCCGATAATAACGATCCTGTATCGTGTGCTAAATTTTTTTTTTTAGTGTGACACTGGGACAGGCAAAAACTGCCCTCATCAATAAAGGCCCAGGCAAGAAAAAATACCAAGACGAAGGAAAAGAAAAAGCTTAAGGACAAGGCATAGATGAGGTAATGTCATACATAGGAAAACAACAGACAGAAAAAACAGTCAAAGTACAGAGGACCCAGAGATATGGAGGATGTGGCCCTGAGATGATGATATATCTGCTCTTTAAAGGATGATAGGTCATTAGAATTTGGAAAGACAGAAGGAGGAAGAGAGTTCCAGAGTCTGGAGGTAGATGGGGAGAAGCAATCGCTGCACCGACTAATCTGCGAGCTACAAATCTCCACACAGTACCTGTGAGATGAGGCTGCTTGGCGAGTGTTACGCGGCCTCGGCAGTGGGGGAGGGATGCATCTCGCCAACTCATCAGAGCAGCGATGGAAGTAGTAGCGGTAGAAAAGAGAAAGGGAAGATACCTTAGGCGAAGACAGAGAGAATCCAGATTAGAAGTAAGAGAAGGATCATTAATGAG